>JAAALK010001404.1:0-69777 GCA_019279435.1 Zizania palustris
GTCCGTACCGCTACCCGCAGCTCCAAAAGGACGAGCTCAAGCGACAATGTGCTACCATGCTCTCCCAGGGGATTATTCGGCCTAGCACTTCACCTTTCTCTGCACCAGTACTCCTGGTACGAAAGGCTGATAACTCCTGGCGGTTCTACATCAACAATCGCGCCCTCAACGACAAGACCTCCAAGGACAAGTTCCTGATCCCGGTGGTTGACGAGCTCCTCGATGAACTCCATGGCGGTCGGTTCTTCACCAAGCTCGACCTACGGTCCGGATACCACCAGGTGTGCATGCACCCGATGGACATCAAGAAGACAACATTTCGGACCCATCATGGCCACTTCGAGTTCCTCGTCATGCCGTTCAGCCTCTCCAACGCACCTGCCACATTCTAGGCCTTAATGAATGACGTGCTCCGTAGTTTCCAACGCAGGTTCATCATGGTCTTCTTTGATGATATATTGATCTACAGTACATCTTGGGCAGAGCACCTGCAGCACGTCCGCCTGGTCCTGGAAGCACTACAAGAACACAACCTCCATCTGAAGCGATCAAAGTGCTCCTTCGGTGTACTTTCGGTCAACTACCTCGGCCACGTCACCACCGCCAACGGCGTTGCGATGGACAGCGACAAGGTGGACGTCGTCACCACATGGCCAGTACCATGCTCGGCCCGAGGCCTTTGGTGTTTTCTAGGGCTCGCGGTCTACTATCGGAAATTCATCCGCGACTTCGACACCATCGCAGCACCACTGACAAGGCTTCTACAGAAGAACTCGTTCACATGGTCGGACGAGGCGGCCTCCGCATTCAAGGCACTCCAGCATGCCCTCTCCACGGGACCTGTCCTCCAGATGCCGATCTTCGACAAGCCCTTCATTGTGGATTGTGATGCCTCAGGAGCAGGATTTGGTGTCGTTCTCCACCAGGACGTTGGGCCAATCGCCTTCTTCAGTCGGTTGTTCGTCGCGCGTCACGTCAAATTGGCAGCCTACAAGCGCGAGTTGATCGGCCTAGTACAGGCAGTACGCCACTGGCGAGCCTACCTATGGGGCCGATGTTTTCTCGTCCGCACCAACCACTACAACCTCAAGTTCCTCATCGACCAGCGACTGTCCATTATGCCTCAACATCAATGGATTAGCAAGTTGTTTGGCTTTGACTCCACGGTAGAATATCATGCGGGTCGCCTTAACACTGTGGCTGACGCCCTCTCCCGCCGTGACGCCAATACAACCGAACTGCTTGCCATTTCAGGACCGTCATTCCAAATGCTGGACGAGATTCGAGAGGCTACTTTGACAGATGAGGAAGCACAAAGTCTCCTTCAGCAACTTCAGGAGGGCGAGCTTGGGGTGCCATGGCGCTCAGTTGACGGACTCCTCCTGCACGGCTCACGCAACTTTGTCCCAACAACCCACGACCTACGCCACCGCGTTCTCGCCTTGGCGCACTTGGCAGGACACGAGGGCATACAGAAGACCTTGCAGCGACTCCGGGGCAACTTCTACATCTCGGGCGACCGCACCTTGGTGCGTGACTTGGTGCGTGCTTGTCACACTTGCCAGCGCAACAAGACGGAGACACTGCAGCCAGCAGGGCTACTACAGCCCCTGGAGGTCACCGCACAGGTGTGGGCCGACATCTCCATGGACTTTATTGAGGGCCTGCCCAAGGTACACGGGAAGTCCGTGATTCTGACCGTCGTCGATCGCTTCTCCAAGTATGCGCACTTCATCGCCTTGAGTCACCCCTACTCCGCCACTTCCGTCGCTTAGGCATTCTTCGACGGGGTGGTTCGGCTACACGGATTCCCCTCCTTCATTGTCAGCGACAGGGATCCGGTCTTCACAAGCAATGTATGGCGCGATTTGTTCAAGATGGCAGGAGTGGCCCTTCGCATGAGCACAGCTTTTCACCCACAGACGGACAGTCAGTCCGAGGTCATCAACAAGGTGATCGCCATGTACTTGCGCTGCGCCACCGGAGATCGCCCCGCGCATGGGTGGATTGGCTACCATGGGTGGAGTATTGCTACAATACATCCTTTTACACTGCTTTGCGCGCCACTCCATTCGAGGTCATCTACGGCAGGCCACCACCGCCCCTACTACCACACAGAGAAGGCACTGCTCGGACGGAGACAGTGGACGAGCTACTACGCACGCGTGACGTCTTCTTAGCTGAAATTCGGGAACATCTTCAAGCACAACAGCTCTCCAAGCGATACTACGACGACCATCATCGCGATGTGGAGTTCACCATGGGCGACTAGGTCCGGCTGCGCCTACTTCATCGCACAACCTAGTCACTTGAGCCACGGGCCAAAGGGAAGCTTGGGCCACGCTACACGGGACCATTTCAAATTGTGGAATGCATCGACCAGGTCGCCTATCGTCTTCAGTTGCCGGAGGGCGCCCGCCTTCATGATGTTTTCCACGTTGGGCTGCTGAAGCCCCACCGCGGTGACCCTCCATCAGCAACACCAGCACTACCTCCCACACTAGACGATCGCATTCTGCCCTCACCAGATCGTGTGCTACATGCGCAGCTACGCCGTGACGTGTGGCACGTGCTCGTTCAGTGACAAGGTATGGCGGCCTCCGACACGTGGGAACAGCTCCAAGATTTCAAAGAAGCATATCCTGAAGTACAGATAGAGGACGAGCTGTTTGAAGAGGCGGGGAGAGATGTTAGGAACAGCATCACCTACGGGAGGCGCCGGCCCTAGAAGAGTCCTATTAATACTTATCTATTATTAGTTATTGTTGGAACAATTGTGTTAGTTCCAGCAGGTTTTTACGTGGTGGAGTGTGATGTGGAGGATGAACCTCGAAGGGTTCTATCAGAGGGAGAAGAAGGTTTATACTGGTTCGGGCCTCTCCTGGGAGATAATAACCCTACGTCCAGTTGTGGTGGATTTGGCATGGTATGCCCTAGTATGGAGCAATAATTCCAGGGTCTATTGGCCCCCTGGAGCGTGTCCTGCTACAAGGGCTTGGCCCTGCTTTTATAGGCACGCAGGCCTTAAGGAAAAGACCAAGATACCCTCTATAAGCCCCTAGGCTTATAGGGGTAGACAGGGAAAGGGAGCTAGCTACTGTACAAAGGTACCAGACAACTTTACAGCTTTACAGACGTGTCAGGCTATGCCAGGCTTTGACCAGCTAAACGACACACCGAAGGCGGAGGCTGGGGGGAAGGCTTCGAAGTGTACCCCGGAGGGGGGCTTCAAGGCATGCTCCGGAAGGCGGCCTCCGAGCTGGGCTCCCGGAGGGCGGCCTCCGAGCTTGGCTCCCGGAGGGCGGCCTCCGGACTGGGCTCCGGAGGGCGGCCTCCGGGCTGGGCTCCCGGAGGGCGGCCTCCGAGCTGGGCTCCCGTTGGGCGGCCTCCAGACTGGGCTCCCGGAGGGCGGCCTCCGGACTGGGCTCCCGGAGGGCGGCCTCCGGACTTGGCTCCGAAGGGCGGCCTCCGGACTTGGCTCCGAAGGGCGGCCTCCGGACTTGGCTCCGGAGGGCGGCCTCCGGACTTGGCTCCCGGAGGGCGGCCTCCGGACTTGGCTCCGGAGGGCGGCCTCCAGACTGGGCTCCCGGAGGGCGGCCTCCGAGCTGGGCTCCGGAGGGCGGCCTCCGGACTTAACTTGAGGTCTGGGAACAACTTCTTGTAGCGGAAACGGGCCTCGACAGCGCTGGGCTCTGGGCCGAAGGCTGCCTGAGGCTGACGTCATTTGGCCCCTGTACAGGGAAATATATTCCCCCAACAGTTATTCATGTTTCAGATTAAAGATTAGATCTGTTATCAGATTAGAGATTAGAATTCAGTTATCAGATTAGAGATTAGATTCCAATTCAGTTATAAGATTAGAGATAAGGTTTGTATTAGGGCTATATATACCCCTTAAGGGCTATGGAATAATTCAGGCCTGAGCAATCTATTAGTTGTCAGGGTTTCCCCTATTCCCCTCTTCTGCCTAGGCGCACACCACCTCCAACCCTGATCGGCAGTGCCATCCACCCGGCGCCCTGGCTGCTGATCAGCCACCAACCCACTCCTACAATCTTCGATCCAAGGGGCCAAGTTCTACCAGAACCACTACATCAATATGCATCAGATTCAGAGGCATAAGAGAGTACGCTACAAAGTTGTACAGAGCATCTTGTGACAAGTAATCTATAAGCAAATGCTTACATTCAAAGTTTTTTTTGCGGTTTAACTGGTTGATTCTTGAGTTCTAAGCAATTGGCCATTCAGAGTTTATTCTTAATTTAACTATTGCAAAACAATTGTTCTAGTTTTCACTCCAGTACTCACACTGATTCTATGAAAAGTTATTTTGATCTGTTTAATTGTTTTTGTTTGGAGTTTGGACAGTTTACTCAGTGCCTCAGACTTGTAGTTTGTACTCGGCATGGTAATATTCTTTATGTTGGTGTGCTCAAACTTTGCTAAAACATGTGTTTTGATCACTGTTTTTGGTTAAACATGTATAGTCTTACTATTGAAAACAATGCTGACTTGCTGGCTTGGGCTGAGGCACTGGGCACCAAAGGCAACACCCGATTAGAGCCTAACACCTTCTTGAACACTGTGATGGACATAAAAAACAACTGATCTGAATGACAATTAAACAGTAATGAAGCAAAATCCATGATGTTCGTTTGAACTTACAAGTCAGAAGCAAAAAATCAAGCTCAAACGAATAAGTTCCTCACAATTGTTTTTGGTTGCTTGCTGGAAAATGTGCTATCTCCTCCACACAATTTCGAAAGAGCAACCAATGAGGTGGATGTCATATGGGGGATTCCGTATACAAGACGCAGGAAAGAGTCCAAGCGATAGTGAGAGGTTAAGTCTATGTGTGTGTGTGTGTTTTGGCATGACATGTTTGGCATGACATGTGTGATGTCCATGTGTGGACAAGTTTGTAGTCTTAGCACCTTTAGCATCTTTTGCTTTAGCATCTTAGACTAGCATATTTGCTTTAGCATCTTAGACTAGACTAAACATCTTTTGCTTTAGCATCTTAGACTAGCATCTTTGGGCTACATGGCTAGCCTATAAATATGTATCCCCAACCATTTGGGTTGGCATGGCATTTGAGTGAGTTGAATGAGAAGAAAATTGCCCCAACTCTGAGTGTCATCCCTCCAATGCGAGTGTTCTCTCTAACAATTGGTATCAGAGCTGTATGGTTCTGTGACCTTTCCAATCCCCTCCGCGACTCTCTCCAACGGAGACGCCCTTCTCCTTGTTCATCTTCCTCCCTTGCCGGTCCACCGAAGACCAACGACTCGGCGAGCTCCACCCACACTCCGAGCAGCAGCACGATTGTAGCGGCTTCCTCCCAGGGCAGCAGCAACCCCCACGACCCTTCCACTCTACCACCTCGCAATGTCCACAGGAGACTCTCTTCGCTCGGTCACCTCGAGCGCACGACGTCGGCAGGAGGCCGAAGTCGCCGCGGCGGAGGAGCGTGACCGGGTGGCAGCAGAGGTTGTGGCAACGAAGGCTCGGAAGGTGAGGTTGGCGGCGGCAGAACTGGCAGCAGCGAGAGCGGAAGAGGAAGCGGCGGCGGCTGTGGCTGCAGCACGTGTTGCGGCGGCAGAGCTCGAAGCTTTGCGCCATGGTAGCAACAGTGGCAGTGCCTCCGAGGGAGGTAGCCTCGACTTGGAGGCCGAGTTACCAAGGAGGGCGAAGGATGAGCGGGTGGCGCAGTGGGCAGCAGCGCAGCCCCGTGCTCGCGGCGGCAGCCCAAACGGGCCCAGACGCGCCGACAACACTCCGGGAGGATGCGCACGCGACGGTCGTGCTCATGGCGAACGCGACCCTCACAGGCGGCATGGCTCTCCTTCCCCAGACCGGCGCCATGGTCTTCGCGGCTTCCAGACCATCATCAAGGATGCTGGTGCTGGTGGTGGATGGCCCACCCTCACCAAGACCAACTACACCCAGTGGTCCATGATTATGAGGGTGAAGTTCCAAGTGCGGCACATGTGGGAGGCGGTCACATACGACGACGTCGACTACGATGATGATCGACGGGCGCTGGAGGCCCTTGTTGCTGCAATTCCACCGGAGATGCAGTGTTTGATTGCTTGCAAGCAGACTACCAAGGAGGCTTGGGATACTATCGCTGCAGTATGTATCGGCAGCGATCGCGCCCGCAAGGCTACGTTGCAGGCACTACGCAAGGAGTGGGAGAACCTGGCTTTCAAACCAGGTGAGGATGTTGATGATTTTGCTCTCCGTCTCAACTCTCTACTGCAGAAGTTGGTGCAGCATGGCGAAGACCTCATCAACGAGGAAAGAGCTGTTGAGACTAGCATATTTGCTTTAGCATCTTAGACTAGCATATTTGCTTTAGCATCTTAGACTAGACTAAGCATCTTTTGCTTTAGCATCTTAGACTAGCATCTTTGGGCTACATGGCTAGCCTATAAATATGTATCCCCAACCATTTGGGTTGGCATGGCATTTGAGTGAGTTGAATGAGAAGAAAATTGCCCCAACTCTGAGTGTCATCCCTCCAATGCGAGTGTTCTCTCTAACAGATAGAGGGAGTCCAGGCAATCTACGGAATTAAGAAGATAATTAGGAGAGTCTTAGGTAGTTTCTTATTTAGTTAAAGATAGAGTTAGTTAGGGATTGAATCTGTAAAGGGGGTCTTGGTATTATATAAACCAAGATCCCGGCTGGTAGCGAGGGCAGAGTTTTTGGGTGTATTGTCTGGCTTGTTCCTGCCTCCTCTTCGCGTCGCCGCTACGGCGCCGCCGCGACGTCGAGGGCCAGGGCCACAGCCGATTACTACCTTTTCGTATAAATTGAGAAGAATCGTTGCTACTAACCTGATTGCCCCGTCAACCGGTGACAACTTGGTATCACAAGGCTCAGGTTCCGCTTTCGCCACAATGAGTTCGCAGTCCGATCTCAACTCCGGCAATCCAATTGAAAACGCGATGCATGCCATCATGAAGCGCTTGGATAGCCTCGATGAGAAATTACAACCACTTCAACCGCTTCAAGAGAAGGTGATCGCGCTTGAGAAAACAGTCCGTGCCCACGATCAGCAACAACAAGAGTTACGTGCGGCGGTCGGTCGACTCGAGGCAGTGCAGCACACCATCCCGGCAAAACGGCAGCAGACTACTGGAGCGCCCCACCAACGACAGGACGACGATAACGTTCAAGGCGGGGATTTCATCGCAACCGCCTACAAATTGGAGTTTCCCAAGTTTGACGGTACAGGAGACCCTCTTCCATGGCTAAACCGTTGTGAACACTATTTTCATGTCAAGCGGACGTCGAAACCATAGTTGTTACGGCGGCGCGGCGAGGCGAGGCGCCGGACCACCTTCACAACTTTTAGGCGAGTATGGCGTGCGGCGAGGTGACGCCATACTCACTTCACAGATTTTGTAGCAACATTATTATTACCAATATATGATGTTCATCAATCATCACAATTCACAATACTAATAGCAATAAGTGTTCATAGCAAGTCATACACAAATAACAAACAATAATAGCAACAACAATTGTTCATCACAATACTAATAGCAATAAGTGTTCATAGCAAGTCATACACAAATAACAAACAATAATAGCAACAACAATTGTTCATCACAATACTAATAGCAACAAGTGTTCATAGCAAGTGAACAATCTAACACTCTCATCTCTCATCATCATCAATCATCATCATCATCAAGGTTGAAATCACCCAAAGTGTTTTCTAAATTTTCTTCATTGCCCTCATGATTATCACTATGTAGAACTTCACCATAGTCATCAACATCTTCATCATCCATAATAAAATCATCATCTTCATTCTCATCATCATCTTCTTGGACCTCAACCTCATCCTCACTATCACGACGAGCCCTTGGACGACGTGAATAACCAATGACATTACCATCATGAGCTCTTCTAGGAAGATTGCGACCTTGTAGTCTTTGTGATGCACCCATAGCCTCATCAACATGTTCCCATGTAAGGTCGGTGATCTCTACACCACGATGACCTTGAACTACATCAGGTGATGGGTTCACCCATTCATTACCCCAATCAAAATCCTCCATAACTAAAGGCTCATAATTACGACCTTCTTGACGCCGCATTTGAAATCTAGTCTTCATCTTTTGGTTGTATTGAACATAAACCAAATCATTCAATCTTTTGTGTTCCAATCGGTTTCTTTTCTTGGTATGAATCTTTAATTGACAATTGAAACAAATAAATAACAAAGAGTTAATGTCAATCTAAAGTTAAAGGCACAAAATCTAAAGAGTTAACAATGAATGTTTCATCTTCACTTACAAACTCAAATGTGCTCCAGTTGCGCTCACAGCCTGAGGATGAGGCACATAGACTAGTGATTCTCTTTGCTATCCTTTGCAACTCTACGGCAAGACCACCATATGCACGCCACCAATCAACTACAAGATAGAAAGAATTAAATTTATGACTCCTAGAGATCAAAGTTGCCCAATTAAGTATTAAATTCAGAACATACCAGGACTTAGTATTGTTTGGTTATGGATGGCTGATTCACTTGAAAATTGATCTCCTCTTTTTTCCTCATATTCAATGGATTGCCTTTCAATCTTGCTTCGAAGATTAACATTGGGTACCATTTTTTTTACCACTTGGGTGAAACACCCTCTTAGCTCACCAATTAATGTATCATCTCCACTCTTTTGGATGGCAAAAAATTTGCCTGGATTCAAAAAGAGAGCAGCCCCATGTAATTTTTGCTCCATTTGCTTTACCCAACGTGTATCAACAATTGTCATTATTTTTTTAGCAATCTTGACTTGTTTTGGCTAGGAAAAGCCATCTTTATTTTCTCCTTTGCTTCAGTCATAAGTGCCATAACTTCTGGCATGGCTGGCTTCTCATCTCCATCAACGACTCTCAACACAACAAGCAAAGGTTGAGAGGCTCTAAGGCAATCCTCAACTGAATTCCAAAATTCTTTAGAGATGACAGTGTCACTCACACTTTTGCCCGCCTCTGTTGCAGCCAATTTGGACCTCATCCAATCTTCACCGGCAAATAGATGTCTTAATGCATCTCTGTGCTTAAGCAAGCTACGCAAAGTAAGAAAAGATGTGGCAAAACGAGTGGCTCCAGCTCTCACAAGGTCTTTCCCACCTGTCATTTCCCTCATTGCACTAAGAAGTTTTCCATGCCTATAAATAAATGTAGTGATGCGTTTGGCACATGAAATTGACTTCTTGAATTCTTTTAGCTTTCCAATATCTTCCAACATAAGGTCCAAGCAATGTGCTGCACAAGGAGTCCAAAAGAGTGTTGGCATCCTCTCCATAAGTATCTTACCAGCTGCCTTGTAGTTTGCACCATTATCAGTAATAACTTGAACTACATGATCTTTTCCAATGTCATCAATTCTCTTATGAAGTAAATCTGCCAACATTCTTGCATCATGCACTTCAGCAGATGCATCCACAGACTCCAAAAAGAAGGTCCCCTCTGGACTATTGACAAGAAAATTAATCAAGTGGCGTCCCCTTCTATCTGTCCAACCATCTGACATGAGTGTGCACCCATATTGGCTCCAAGCCTCCATATGTTTCTCCTTAATCTTATCAATTTCTTTCACATTCTCCTCTAACAAAGGCACCCTTAACTCATGATAACTAGGAGGCTTATATCCAGAACCATATTGTGCTATGGATTCACACATGACCTCAAAGCTCCTACTATTAGCAGCATTAAAAGGAATTCCACACTCATAAAAGAATTTTGCTACATGCATGTTCACAACATGTCTTTCTTCTTTAGTTCTCATCTTTGACTCAATAGAAGCTTGAGCCGCAATGCCCTTGGTGTGCCGTTCTTGAACAATTTCTTCAGGACTTTTTCTAAGCATGTTCACAACCGACTTGTTTAGCTTCACCTTTGGTTGGGAAACCATGAAATTGAGGATGGATTGCTTTCTCTTGGCTGCTGTTCCAGAACTTGGAATAGTACTTGCTGGTCCAGAACTTTGGGCAGCAATGGAGGCAGCAGTGGAGGCAGCGGAAGAGCCAGTAGCAGCTAATCCAATAACTCTAGCTACCTCAGCTACATCATCATCCCCAACATCATCTAACACAAGTGGTTGATACTTTTTGTTGGCATTCAAATAATCTTGTATCTCTTTTCTGATTAGTTCTGTAGTTTTGGCACACTTTACTACATCTCCATATCCACCAGCAAGGTGTTGTTTCAGCCTCTTAATTCCTCCAGATAATTTTCTATCACAAAGTGAACATTGCAATAGATCTCTGTTTCCAATTTCAGGCCAAAAAGAATACTTCCAACCTGGGTCCTTTGATTTTGCCTTTCTTTTTGGATCATTTTTGGGATCTAATGGTTCACTACCACTTGTTGGTGGCGCATCAACATTATTGTTACTCATGATTGCACAAATGTTCTAGCTACCTATATAGCACAACAAATAACAAGCATGGCAACCAGATCAAGCATAATCAGTAATCACATAGAAAACATTTTCTCACAGAGAAAACATTAGTGCTAACTGCTAACACTTAACAGTAGAAGTGTAGAACACTAAGTACTCTTGCATTTAACAGAACAGAGAACATCAGAAATTCAGAACACTAAGTACTGGAAAATGAGGACTGAGGAGTGAGCCTTACCCCTGGAGAGCGCAGCGCACTTGTGCAGAGCAACAGACCCAAGATGCGCGCAGGAGGGCTTCGGCGGAGGGAGCAGCGGGCCAGCAGGCTCCGGCGGAGGGAGCGGAGGGCTCTGGCGGAGGGCCGCACAGAGCCGCAGCCGCGCAGGAGGGCTCCAGCGGAGGGAGCAGCACCGCGGGCCAACGGTCTCCGGCAGAGGGAGCGGAGGCCGGAGGGTGCGGACTGCGGATGTGCGGAGGGCTCTGGCGGAGGGAGCCGAGGGTGCGGCGAGCTCCGGCGGAGGGAGCGGCGAAAGGGCGAGGCGGAGGCGGCGCACAGCAGAGAAAAGGGGTGAGCAGAGCACGCACTGAGCTAGGGTTTCTTACTTTCTTTCACAGCTAGGGTTTTTTTCACAGAGGGCTCGGGCCAGCCGTTCACAGGCCGTGCGTGAACTGAGCCCAGCAGACCGCCGCCGCGCATGGCGTCGCCGTGAATCAATATGGCGTCCATACAGCGCCATATCCGCTTAGGCAGACGCCATATGGCTTGTGGCGGACGCCACACTCCCCTGTGGCGAGGCGATCGCCGTGGCGTCCGCGGAATCCCGCCCCGACGCCTAATCGTCGCTTAGGCGACGCCTAAGCGACGCCATGACAACTATGGTCGAAACACCAACGTGTGGCGTTTGCTGCATTCTACCTCCTCAACAACGCCCAGCTCTGGTTCCATCGCATGGAGCTAAACGACAGTCGTCTTACATGGCAACAGTTCATGAAGCTGGTTAACGCTCGGTTTGGACCACCCCTCACCGATAGCCCCTCAGCAAGCTGGCCATGCTGCGACACATCAGATCGGTCAATGAATGTAGTGCACGGTTCATGGCACTCTCGTGTCATGACCCAGCACTCACGAAGTCGCAGCAAATACAATTATACATGACAGGGTTGGGCAACCCCCTACGAACAGATGTTGCACTCCAATAGCCGGAAGCATTGGACGATGCCATCATCTTCACGCGGGTGTATGAGCAACGCAACGCATCACGGTATGGCACGACTCAACCAGTGTCCCGGGCCACAAGGCGCGCCTCCTTTAGGTCAGGGATACTGTCGGTGTCCACATCGGTAGTTGCAGCCACCACAGCCCTCATAGCCCTAGCCTCATCCACTAGCTCAGTTAATTTCAGACACCCAACTAGTTCAATTCGTCTATCACCAACGAAAGTAGCACAGCAACGCAAGGATGGGAAGTGTTTTCATGGCGATGAATTATTAACATCGGGCCACAAATTGCATTGCAAGCACCTTTTTGTCATTGAGGTAGTGAGGCAGAACCAAGATGAAGGAATTTCGTTAGAGGATGAAGAGCCCACTATATCCATACATGCTCTCACTGGGATTCAACCAAGACATGGGCACATCATGTAGCTCATGGTAGATGTCAACGACGCACACCTGCTTGCACTGTTGGATTCTAGGTCAACGCATAATTTCATCGACACAGATGCAGCAGCTTGAGTGGGCATCATTCTGGCAGAACAAGGCCTGCTCGTAGCAGTGGCAAATGAAGATCGCCTCACAAGTCTAGAAAAATTCAGAATCGATTGTTATGGCCTAACACTAGGCTCATACGACATGGTCCTTGGAGTGCAGTGGCTTGAAGCGTTGGGACCAATCTTATGGGATTTTACCCAACGCATTGTGGCTTTTGTCAAGGATGGACGACGGATTGATTGGGCGGCTCCTGAGGCTATAGCAGCACCAACGGCCTCACTATTCACCATATCAAGCGATATAATGGAGGACCTGCTCACGGAATTTGAGTCCTTGTTCGCCCAACCTTTCGGCTTACCACCAAAGTGGCACGGTCAATTGGATACAATTACTGCCCGGAACAGCACCCATCACGGTGAGACCATATCACTATGCACACGCCCAAAAAACAGAATTGGAGAAACAATGTGAAGAGATGCTACAGACTGGAGTCATCTGCCCTAGTTCATCGGCCTTTTCAGCTCCAATCCTACTGGTCAAGAAATCAGATGGATCATGGCGTTTTTGTGTTGATTAAAGGGCCTTGAATGCACATACAGTAAAAGACAAATTTCCAATACTGATGGTAGAGGAGCTGCTTGACAAGCTGAGAGGCGCCACGTTTTTCACAAAACTCAACTTGCGATCCGGATACCACCAGATACGGATGAACATGATAGATGTAGAGAAGACCGCTTTCCGCACACACCAAGGCCTATTTGAGTTTTTTGTCATGCCTTTTGGTCTGATGAACACTCCGACGACATTCCAAGCAATCATGAACGATGTTTTGAAGCCATTCCTCAAGAAGTTTGTATTGGTATTCTTCAACAACATTCTGATTTATAGCCCATCATGGTCTGAACATTTACAACATGTTCGCACTGTTCTCAATACACTACGCCAACATGAGTTGTTCATCAAAAGATCCAAGTGTATGTTCGGCCAAAGACAAGTGGCTTATTTGGGGCATGTAATCTCTACGACAGGAGTTTCTATGGATGAACAAAAGGTACGTGCAGTGGTAGACTAGCCAATCCCGCGCTCGGTGCCTGCAGTTCACACATTCTTGGGACTAGCTCGGTACTATCGTCGTTTTATACACAACTATGGGGCCATCACAACCCTCTAACCAAGTTACTCCAGAAAAGGGGTAAACCTGGGATGCGGAGGCCGACGAAGCTTTCCGCCAGCTACAAAAAGCATTGACGTTCGCACTTGTGCTCCAACTGCCAAACTTTGATCAAGAATTCATCATGGAGTGTGATGCCTCAGGGTCAGGATTCGACGCAGTTCTCCACCAAGCCGTCGGACCAGTGGCATATTTTAGCAAACAAATAGCACTAAGACATGTAAAATCGGTGATCGGTAATTGATCGGTCGACCACCGAGTAGGGATTAATCGGTTAATCGGAGGATTAACTGAATTAATCGGTCAATGAATTAATTGGTCAAATTGCATATTATTCGAAAAAAAAACATATAAACACAACCCCTCCAAGCTCCCAACTAGCAGAAGTTTAGTTAGTCTGCTCACACTCTCAAGTACAAAAGTACTGCTCCCAAGTAAAAAGCACTAATAAAGGGGTGGCAGAGGAGAGAGACACATGGGTCACGGGTGTTCCTTTGCCTCCAGCTAACAACCACTCTTCCACTCCACCTCTTCTTCCTCTTCCAGTCTTCTGCTCATATCTCCTCGCTACTCTCTTTCTCTTCTCATTTCTTGCAACCAATTAAACAACCAATGCAGTCGGTACTGAGCTTGAGCAGTGAGCAGCCGGCGAGGTGCTGACAGCTCACAGCGAGTCGGTGAGGTGCTGACGGTGAGCAGCTCGTGGAGGGACGACGGCGCTTGCGCGGGAGGGAAGCCGACGACGACAGCGCTCGCGTGGGAGGGAAGCCGACGACGACGACACTAGTGCGGGAGGGAATCCGGCGACGACGGCGCTTGCGTGGGACGATGGCGTTGCGCGGACGACGGCAGGACGGCTGGGATGACAGTGCGGACAGCTCATGGCGAGGGCTGACGGCGGACGGCGGGCACTGCTCGCGGTGAGGCGGCGTCCAGATCTGTCGTGTGGCCGTGCGCAAGAGAGAGGTAAAGGGGGAAAGCGACCGAGAGAGAGGGAAAGAGGTGGGCGGGTGAGCCAAAACCCTATTTTTTTGCATCTCCCCAGGCCGGACCGATTAATCGGTTGGCACCAATTAATCTGGTTGACCACCGATTAATCGGTTTGACCGACCGATTAATCGGTCTACCGATTTCTGGCCGATTTCAGTGAAAAATAACTGGACCATGGCCGATCACCGATTATTCGGTCGATTAATCGGCTGATCGGCCGATTTTTTCAACACTGCATCCATTAGGCCCGTCATTGATGATAATCCTGAATCCATCATCAAGTTTCTCCAAACAAGGCATCACCAACTCCGGTGATCAACTAAAGAGTTGATAGGTTACTGTGGAGACTAGATTCGAAGAGAGATCACACGGATGTTGGGCCGGAAGGTTACGGATTCTGCGGCCCTTGTTGTCGATCACCATGGGCATGGCGGGTATCACAGGCCTTCAGTTCTCGTCTCGGCTTGCATGGTGGATGCTATCTCTCGGCGAACATCTAATGTTGGGGTGAATGGTAAGTATCCAGCCCATGGGTGGAATCCAGCATTGGGCGTTGGTGTTGATTTTGGGTCGGGTGATGATTGTGGACCGTTGCTGGGGGATGGAGATTTTTCTAGGCCTAGTGAGGGCAGGCTGGGTTTTTCGGACGCTAGGGTTTCCCTGCTTTCGTCGATTCCTATACCTCATGGGGGGCACTTGTTCTAGATCCTGACAGTTGTCTTCCTCGCTTCTCTGCGAAGTTCCGCCATCTGCAATCTTCGTTGTTCCCTCTTTGGGATAGTGTGTGGCCACGAATTGGTGTTGGGGGTAGTTTGGAGGAAGGCGGTACTATGGGTGCTAGAAGTTACACTCGGGTTGTTGCTTCCTTGCCGATGGCTGATTGGGCTAGTGGTAGATCCTGGCGTCCCCGTCCTCACCGTCCTTCGAATACTTGGAGGGCGGGTGGGATGGGTGGGGGTAATCGGGCTGTTTTTCGGCCGGCGAAACCTCTTGATGGGGATGCGATGGTGAGCAAGGATGTGTCGACTGGGAAAGAGGAAGGTGGTAGATCTGGAATCCAAAAGGGAGAAGGCGTTGATTCAGCGTCTAATTGGGAGAAAGCTGCTAACCAAATCCCTGTTGGTGATGTTGAAACAGTGAGTCAGGTAAACCCTAATGCTCCTTTTGAAAAAGATCATGTGGTCTTGGATGATGGGAAGAGGGAGGTCAGGGGAATACTTTCTGTGTGCGCTGCAAAACTGTTGGTCATTTTGCAAAAGATTGCAACGCTTCTTTGTATTGCATAATCTGTGGCAAGCATTCCCATAGAACTAATGATTGTTTTCTGGATAAACAACCCAAACCTGTCTCTAAGCTGGTAGGATGTTGGGCTGATGGCCTAGGATGCATTCTTATCCAGAATGCTAAGGACACATTTAGCAAGGAACATTTGAATCCGATGGCTTTGATTTCTGTGGAGGGGAAATCCCTAACTGAGAAGCAAATGGATGAGGGTTTTGCCCAACAGTTTAAGTGGAATTGGAATTGGAGATCTAAAGATATGGGAAATGGGACTTTTCAGTTTAGGTTCCCTACAAAAATGAGATTGGAAGAGATTTCTAATTTTGAAGAATTCACACTCAAAGGGACTAATATTCGGATCAAAGTCCGTGCCTGGACCCAAGAGGCTTTGGCGGCTGGAAAACTACATGAAGTTTGGGTGGTTGTTAATGGTTCGCCTAACTCTATGAAGGGTTATCTTGCCTTATGTGAAGTGGGTTCAAATTTGGGTGTGGTTTTAGAAGTAGACATGGAAGCAGTTAGAACTAGAGATGTGGTTAGGATAAAGGTGGGGATGATGAATTCTTTTGTTCTCCCTTTATCTTTGATCCTGACCACTCCTAAATTGCTTATGTATGAAATCTCCTTCTCTCTTGTTGAGATGATTAAAGTTAGATGGTTCCAGAACAAAGATAAGGGAAAGAGGGTGTTGGATTCTGATGATGATAAGAATTTGGATCATGTTGGAGTTATTCCTGCTAAGAAAAGAAACATGGGTGTTTCTGTTATACCAAAGAATGATTTGAACCCTGGTGGTCTTCTGAAATCTGCTCATCAAGGGTTGACTGAGGTTATGAGTGGGAAAGGAGGTAGTAACACTAAGAAAATGTGTGATGAAGAAGTTGCTGACAAGCTTCAGTTGGAAGAAATTGTCCATTTTGAAGCTAACTTGAAGAAGGGTGTGGAAGACGAAGTAGATTCGATGTGTGATGAGGTGTTAACTGATGCTGGTAAAAGGGACATTGTGGCTGCTCCTGAAGGGGATATTGATAATGCTGATTTGGATCAGAATTCTGGAGATGAGGGTGGCAGAATCCACATCACAGATAGTGAGGAATATGTTGACTCTCAAGAATCTGTCGACTTTGCCACTAGAGTGGGTCTTGTCTTGCCAGAAAAGATCAATTCTCAAGAGGAAGAGGAAAGAAGATGCGAAAGATTAAAATCAAAGGAAGAAAAGAATGTGCTGCAGATTGCTACATCTCGTAAAGAGGCCCAAAATGCTTTTGTGGATAAAGGTATTGATATTCCCTCGTTCATACATGATGATAATGTTTCTCTTTACCAAATGGTTGGGGTTTTGGGTGTATCTTTGGGTTGTTCCATTGATCAGGCGTATCTTAACTTAGAATTGATTAAAGATCTAGAAAGAGCTAGAATTGCTTTGTATTTGGCAGAACAGAATTATACTGGAGAGGGCAATACTGTGGTGGATGGAAACTTAGATTCTTTAGATGGTTTAAAAGAAGTGATCAATGAGTTTGACTCAGAAGATGGTGTATCTGATTCTAGAGATAAAACAGATGGTTTTAATCCAGATTCTGTTAAGGGTGGTAAGAAAGCAAAAGGAGACATAGTATTACTAAGGTCAATCCAAAGAAAAAGTCATTGAGGAAGGTGAAAAGTAAAAAAGTTAAAAATAAATGAAGGGACTGATATGGAACATTAGAGGTATGGGAGGGAAAGATAAGATTAAGCATCTATTAGATGTTTGTAAAGATAACAATATTGGTTTTGTTGGTTTACAAGAGACTATGAAGTCTGATTTTCCTCCCCAATTGCTTAAAACTCTCAGTGGAGGTAAGAATTTTTGGTGGAAGTGGACATTTGCTCATGAGAGGTCTGGGGGAATTTTAGTTGGGATTAATCTTGATAAATTCAAAGTGGATCATTTTGAGCTAGGGATTTTTTATGTGAAAGTTAAAATTGTTAATAAAATTGATAATAAAGCTTGGAATCTTGTGGTCATTTATGGTGCTGCTCAACATGCTCTAAAGGAAGATTTTCTTACTGAGTTTTCACAAATTTGTAAAAAGTGGGATGCTCTTACTGTATTTGGGGGAGATTTCAACATTTTGAGGAAGGAGAAAGAAAAAAACAAATCTGGGGGATACAATAAATGGAGCTTTATGTTTAATGCTATTATTGATTTGCATAATTTGAGAGAATTGTCTATGTGTGGGAGATTGTTTACTTGGAGTAATAATCATGTTGATCCTATTTTTGAGAGATTAGATAGATTTTTTATGACAGTTGATTGGGAAATTTTATTCCCTTTGGCAAAAGTTACCCCTTGAGAAAGAGTCTTGTCTGATCATACTCCTTTAGTCATTGATTTGGGAGGGCCAGTGGGAAAGTCTTTGGTTTTCAGATTTGAAAATTGCTAGCTTACCAGATCTGATTTGCAAACTATTGTGAGAGATACTTGGAGCAAAACTAAGTGCTCTGGTTCTTCCTTGGATAGATGGCAGGCTAGATTGGCTGCCTTGAGGAGAATTTTGAAAGGGTGGAATTTAAATTGGGAGGGTGTGTATAAAAGAGCTAAAAAGGAAGTTCTCAATAAAATAGATAGTTTGGATAAGATGGCTGAGATCAAGGGAATGGACTGGAAGATGAGAAGAGAAAAAAGGAATTTGGAGCTTCATCTAGAAAATTTGATGAGGGAGGACTATTATAAGTGGTTGCAAAGAAGCAAAGAGAGAGATCTGCTGGAAGGGCAGAGTAATACTAGATATTTCCATGCTAAGGCTAATGGTAGAAGAAGGAAAAATCTGATTCCTTTTCTTAAAGATGGTGACAGGGTTATTTCTGATCAAAAAATACTTCTTGAACATGTTACTGATTTTGATTTTTATAAGTTACTTTTTGGAGAAGATGTGAGAACAAGTATGAAGATTCTAGATTTGGCGATGAATAAAATAGATACATTCTTGATGGTGTGGTGGTTTTACATGAGATTTTGAACTTTGTATAAGAATAAAAGTTCAGGCATCCTTTTTAAAGTTGATTTTGAAAAAGCCTATGATAAAATCAAGTGGTCCTTCTTGTTTCAAATGTTGGAAGCCAAAGGCTTCCCCCACAAATGGAATGATTGGATAATGAGTGTTGTTATGGGGGTAGAGTTAGCATTAAGCTCAATGATCAAGTTGGTTCTTATTTTAAGACTAATAGAGGATTGAGACAAGGGGTGGAACCCCTTTCACCTTTGTTGTTTGATCTTGCTGCTGATGCATTATCTTGTCTGTTGTCCAAAGCTGTTCAGGGGGGTTTAATTGCTGGGCTGGGGTGGTTTACTCTCTTAAAGCATATCTATTCTGCAGTATGCTGATGACACAATTTTCCTATTACAAGATGACTTGAAAAGTGTTAAGAACTTGAAGTTTATTTTATACCTATTTGAACAAATGTCTGGTTTGAAGATAAACTTCCATAAGAGTGAAGTCTATTGTGTTGGTATAAGTGAGGAAAGAAGTAAAGTTCTGAGTCAGATTCAGATTCTGACTTGCAAAATGGGTGCTTTGCCCATTAAATATTTGGGACTGCCTATTAATAAAAATAGGATTACAAATTCAGATTGGAAGAATTGTGAAAATAAGATTGAGAATAGACTCAATTGTTGGAAGGGTAAATTACTTGATATGGGTGGGAGGCTTTTTTACTAAATTCCTGCCTGAGCAGCATCCCTTTATACATGATCTCCTTTTATGCCTTGCCAAAAGGGGTAAAGAAAAAAATTGATTTCTTTAGATCTAGGTTGCTTTGGCAAGAGGATCGAGGAGTAAGAAAATATCATTTTGAGAGGTGGGATGTAATTTGCATGCCTAAAGATCTGGGTGGTTTGGGAGTGTTAGATTTAGATTTAATGAACATTTCCTTGATGGGTAAGTGGCTGTGGAAATTGGAAAGTGAGGAAGGAATCTAGCAGATACTTTTAATGAAAAAATATGTTAAGAATAAAACTCTGGCTCAGATGGATAGTAAAAATGGTGATTCTCAATTTTGGAGGTTCTTGATGAAAATCAAACCTTTATATAGGAAATTTTGTGTTTTGAAAATTGGAAATGGTAAAAAAACTTCTTTCTGGTTGGATAGTTGGATAGGTGCTAGACCCCTTGCTCATAAATACCCTGATCTTTTCTACATAGCCTTGAATAAAAATGTCACTGTGGCTGAGGTTTTGGATAGTGATTTTGCTCGTCTCAAATTCAGGAGAGACCTTATTGGGAGCATAGTTGTTACGGCGGCGAGGCGAGGCGCCAAACTACCTTCACACCTTTTAGGCGAGTATGGCGTGCGGCGAGGCGACGTCATACTCACTTAACGTAAATGTACATGTCACAATAATTTTGGAATAATAGGAAATTAAATTTAGAACCATATGAAATATAAATAGTCAAACAAGTCTATATTTCATTCAGTATATAGAAACATACATAAGCCAAAGAGGCAATCAACTAGTTATGTATGGAAAAATTATGTATGGAAAGCTTATAAATGATAGGATCTTTATATGGAAATCATCAATATATGGAAAGCTAATAAATTATATATGGAAAATATCAATATATGAAAAGTTGATCAATTATATATAGAAATAATTAATATATGAGAAGCTGATTAGTTATATATGGAAATCATAAATATATATAAAACTTTACATATGGAAATTATCAATAAATGGTAAGCCTATTCACGGTATGAGCATATGTATTTCCAAAGAATAGAGCAGATTTATTTCCAACAAATTGATACCGGCAAGTTATCGAGGTAAATCTCGCCCAACTAGGGAAGACCTTTATTCCTCGATCATCTCCATCTGACACTACTAAGGCCTTTATATATTAGGCCCCCCTAATACAGATCAATCTACTATTCTTAAGGAATTACAGATCAATCTGCTATCTCTAAGGAAACAAACCAATCTGCTAATTAAAAGGAAACCACTAACCAACCAATCTGCTAATTAAAAGGAAACCAACTAACCAACTCCTGTTTAAAACAACAGCATTATCCACTATTATTTAATCTATAACATTACACCCCTTTTTTTTAACAGCTCGTCCGCGAGCTGTACCATTGGAATCATCTGATTGAGTTGTACCAACGGGGCGTGCGGAAGACCGCCCGTGCGGCGCACGTGAAGGCGCAGGACGCGGCGAGCGGTGAGCCGCGCTCGTGGTTCGTCGGCGTGCATTCAGGCGTGGCCGGCGGTGGCGCTCGCAGGTGCGTGCAGGCGCGGCAAGTAGCGGCCGACGTGGCGCTCCGCGGCATGCAACCCAGGCGGCGGAACGCGGGGGACCAGCGCCTGCGGGACGCGGCGAACGGCGAGCAGCGCTCACGGTGCGTCGGTGTGCGTGCGGGCGCGGACGGCGGCGGCGCTCGCAGGTGCGTGCGGGCACGGCAAGCAGCGGCGGGCGTGGTGCTCCGCGGCATGCAACCCAGGCGGCGGAACACGGGGGACCAACGCATGGAAGCACCTTGCTGTCTTCGTCCTTGACGCCCCCATTGGTGAGGACAACAACTCGATCGGACGCTCTATCTTCGAGCAATGCCAATCTGTGGTCATGGTCGTCGAGGCGGGCATTCATCGTGGTCATTTCGCCCATCATCCAAGTAACTGCCGCCATGAGGAAGTCAAGCTTCTCATCAACGGACATGGTCGCAGGATCTTGAGCGGAACCGGACATGGTTGTCGATGTTCCGATCGGCTCTGATACCAAATTGATACCGGCAAGTTATCGAGGTAAATCTCGCCCAACTAGGGAAGACCTTTATTCCTCGATGATCTCCATCTGACACTACTAAGGCCTTTATATATTAGGCCCCCCTAATACAGATCAATCTACTATTCTTAAGGAATTACAGATCAATCTGCTATCTCTAAGGAAACAAACCAATCTGCTAATTAAAAGGAAACCACTAACCAACCAATCTGCTAATTAAAAGGAAACCAACTAACCAACTCCTGTTTAAAACAACAGCATTATCCACGAGCGCTGCTCACCGCTCGCCGCGTCCTGCGCCTTCACGTGCGCCGCACGGGCGGTCTTCCGCACGCCCAGTTGGTACACCGCCGCCACATCACCCCACGGCGCCGCCACGTGAAGACACGGCGGCTAGGGTAGAAACCCTAGCCACCACAGCCAGTGGGTCGTCTGGGCCGTTCATGGGCCGGTCGTCCACAAAAGGGGAAAAAAAGAGAGCAACAAGTACAACTCAATCAGATGATTCCAATGGTACAGCTCGCGGACGAGCTGTTAAAAAAAAAGGGGTGTAATGTTATAGATTAAATAATAGTGGATAATGCTGCTGTTTTAAACAGGAGTTGGTTAGTTGGTTTCCTTTTAATTAGCAGATTGGTTGGTTAGTGGTTTCCTTTTAATTAGCAGATTGGTTTGTTTCCTTAGAGATAGCAGATTGATCTGTAATTCCTTAAGAATAGTAGATTGATCTGTATTAGGGGGGCCTAATATATAAAGGCCTTAGTAGTGTCAGATGGAGATCATCGAGGAATAAAGGTCTTCCCTAGTTGGGCGAGATTTACCTCGATAACTTGCCGGTATCACAAAACAGAATAAATTTATTTCCAAAACAGCAAAATAGAGCAGAGAATAGAAGGTATTATTCTGTATTATTTTCTACCACAGCAAAACCCTAAACCCTAAACAAGAGGGAGTATAGAGCGGAGAGGGACAAACAGAGCAGAGTGGGGGATGCAAGGCCGACCCCCATGGCGAGTGGTCCCGGTGGCGGCGGTTGATCTTGACGCGGTGGCGGCGCGGATCCATCGGTGGAGGCGCATATCTGGCGGCTGGGGCACAGATCTGGCGGCTGGGGCGCAGATCCAAGCGGCGGGGAATGGATCCAGCAGAGGGAGTGGCAGGCACAAGCGGAGGGAGCAGCGCTGGAGGTGCGGCTCATCACAGAAGCCTCGCCGCCGCGCCTGGCGTCGCCTCGAAGGATTATGGCGTCCATTTGACGCCACATGCGCTTAGGCGGACGCCATATGCGCTGTGGCGGACGCCACATTCGACTGTGGCGAGTCGTCCGCCGTGGCGTCCGCCGGAGTTCGCCTCGACGCCTAATCGTCGCTTAGGCGACGCCTAAGCGACGCCATGACAACTATGATTGGGAGCAGATTCAATTCCTGGGCAAGCTTGAAAAAGGATTGTGAAAAAGTTACTCTTTCTGATGCGGTTGATTCTGTTGTTTGGACACTTTCTAAGAATGAAGTATTCACTGTTAAGTCCTTCTATGATGCACTGAAAAATCAGAACATGGTTAAGATGAAAAATGTCATTTGGAAGTTAAAAATCCCTTTGAAGGTGAAGATTTTCTTGTGGCTGACTAGAAACAATAAAATTCTGACAAGAGACAATTTGTTAAAAAAGGGTTGGAAAGGTGGTATCAAGAATTGTCCTTTTTGTTGTGAAGATGAAACAGTGCATCATCTTTTCCTTACCTGTATGGTTGCAAGATTTATTTGGAGGATAGTGAAAATCTGCTTTAATGTAGGGCCTTTTGCTACCCTTGAGCATATGTGGCACTCTTGGTTCTGTAAACTGAGAAAAAACTTTAGAAACTTGGCTGGGGTGGGATTGGCTGTGATTTTCTAGAGTATTTGGAAGATAAGAAATGACGCTATGTTTAGAGGGAAAATGATTAATGACCCTTTGGTTTTCATTAATCTGATTTGTTATTGGATGTCTTCTTGGTGGATTTTACAGAGGTCGGAGCAAAAGGAAAGAGGTCTGGCAATAGGGGGTCCAGCTACTCGAGCGTCTAGCAAATGATCTCTTCTCAAAGAAGGCATGGGTGGTCATTTGCTGGAGGACTGTTAGGTTGCTAAATGCAAAAGTGGTTTTGAATGTTTGGTCCTAGATGTTTTAGAGACTTGTGCGGTTTGATAGTCAGGTGGGTTGGAACTTATGTTTGTGGGTTGCAATAAGCGTTTTGGTAGACTGTTGTGATTAACTTCTAGTTCTGCTATTTGTGGTGGTGTTGGCTGTGGTGGTGTTGGTGTTTGATGCTGTCTGTACTTTGGACCTCGTAGTTTTCATTTCTTTAATGGAAATGGGAGTGGGCCTTACCGCCTTCTCTTTTATCAAAAAAAAATTAACAGGCAAACACATCATAAACAAAACACTAAACAGACCCTAAGTGAGTATACGCTATCCAGAAATCAAATTTTCTAAAGAAATGAATAAGATTCAGTGTTCTCAAAGGGGGTGCTAGGCACCGCCTAGGCGGCCATTAGGCGTTGGCTGCCACCCAGCCTCTAGGCAACGAGCTGGGCAGCCCAGGCACCTAGGCGGTCAACCGCGGTGCTAGATGGTTGACCACAGTGTCTGGGTAGCACCTCACAGCGACGCTGAGGCTGCCTGCAGCCATAAACACGGCCCGGCGATGCATGGGCTGGCGGCAAGTGGCCACATCTGGCAACAGGAGGCGCATGAGCTGCCAGATCTAACAATGGGAGGAGCACACATGGCTAGATCCAGCCGTCACCGTCGCCATCACCGTCGCCGCCGGTGGCCATTCTAAGCTGAGCCGAAGGAGGAGAGAAGGGGATGGGTAGGCATGGCCGGAGGGGAAGAGAGTGGAGAGGAACGCCTAGCCACCTAAACTGTGGAGAAGAAGACGCCTCATATCGCCTCTCGCCTAGGACTTGGGACTTGGGAGAAGACACCGCCTAGGACTTGGGAGTCTATGAGTGGAGGACACTTGGTACTCCACGCGAGGACACCTAGAAACTCAGGAAAATGCCTAGGAACCCATGAAAAAATGCTAGGACGTCTAGGAACCAAGGAAAATAGAGGCAGACCTAGGCACCACATAGGTGCCTCTAGGCACTAGGCACTAGGTCACCACACAACTAGCGTCTACCGCCTACATGAACATTGATAAGATCAGCACACAACCATGATATTCAACTATAATTATAGCCCGGGATATAGTAGAATAACCCAATGAACTCTAAATTGTGCCTGTATCTGGTATAATATGGCGGTTGAAATTACTGTTAGTTTGAACCATGAAATACACCAGTTGTTCCTAATAAACGGCATTCATCGTGGCATAATGATAACATGCTAGCATGAACCACTCATCTCCTAACCAGATATTGTATAGCTCAGAAACTCACCATTAAGTGAAAAAATACTGCGGTGGGTTCTGCCCAGTTTACTGTGGTCCAGATTGCGGTGGCATTCCTGGTCTGAACATTGGCGGTGGTGGCATTCCTGGCCTCAAAGGTGGCGGCATACCAGGCATACCAGGTCTTGGAGGGCCCATAGGCGGTGGACCCCTCATGTACTGCGACGGAGGCGGTGGCCCACCCGGGAACGGAGCGGGAGGCGCTCCTGTTGGGCGCTGGAACTGCATCGGCATCGGCGGGGGGCGCTGCCCAGGGAACGCCGTGGGTGCTTGACCAGGCAGCGGAGGGCGCATGACCTGGGGGTACGCGACCGGCGGTGCCGAGAGGTTTGGCATCGGCGAGCGCGAAATCTGTGGCTGCATCATGCCTGGTGCAGGCCCGCCGACACCGCGGACGGGGCCGGCCAGCCCGGGCTGGGCCTGGAGGAGCGGGCCGGAGGGGACTCCGCGTCCGGCGGCGCGGCCAACCCCAGGCCCAGCGAGAGCGCCGGCGCCGCCACCGGCCTTGGCACGCGACTCGTCGGGGGGTGGTGGGCCCTCGACGGTCATGGAGACGACCTCCTCGCCGCGGAGGAGCATCAGGCCGAGAGTCCTGCGGTCCTCTCGGTCGCCAGAGGCTTTGGAGGACTTGGACGGCGGCAGCCTGCGGAACTCTTCGCAGTCGCCGAGGACGAGGTTCATGTGGCGGTCGAAGGCCAGGAACTTGCCTACCATCTGACGGCCGTCCTGGATGGTGACGCGCATACGATAGTTCACGAACTGCAGCATCTTAGAACCCTTCGGATTCGACATCGCAACAGGGTGGTGGCGGTGGCGCCGGCGGCAGGCGAGATCTGGGTTTTAGGTTTCGGTGTGGCGGGACAAGGCGATTGGGATGGGGAGAATTTGAGAAGAAGAGGAGGGGCTACTATATTAAAGCCTCTAGTCAATCGTCCGTCCGCAAGGACGTTGTCTGCACGTTCCGTCCACACGCTCTAGCTCCTCGCGCGCAGCGTGCCAGCCCGCGGCGGCCCAGCGCACATCGGCCCACTTCTAACACTAGCACCCTGCCGCCCGAGCTGCAGCGCCGCCTCTCCTTCCCCCATGCCGCACACACCGTTGCCTCCCTCCGTGCAGAACCATCGCTCCTCCTCCCAGTGCACGCGCCCACGTTGCCAAGACCACACACCCACGTCGTTGTATAATAAGTTAGTTCGTGCGTGCTGGTGTCACGGCGACTGTCATCTCTTACTCGCATCGAATCATGTCTCGAACCCTCGTTGACGGTGCGGGGAATGAGAAGGGGGTAATCTATGGCGAAGGAGGACGATGCGTTGATGCGGAAGCGCAACAAGGTGCGGAGGAAGCGAATGCAGAGCGACGAGAACGTCGTCTCAGCCCGTGTTGCCGTCATCATCGCCTCCAAGTGTCACTGTAAGCCCGTGTTTATTTATATATGTAATTTTGATCTTATAACTGAATGAGTGATCAATCTAATTAGGTAAAACATTATTTTTGTGAGGATAGATACACATTTATTATTTGTTAGCCTATTTTGTGTGTGTTGTCTGTTGATGGGTATGGATACTCGATGGGTATATTTTACCCGCATGGGTATGAGTTTGGAGGGAAAATGGTACGTGCATGTATATATGGGTTATCCGACGAATAAATCTTTTTCTAACGGGTATGGGTTTGAGATGGTCAACCCCGATGAGTATAGACCCATTTTCATTTTTAAGCGGAAGTAAGAAGTTCGCCATGAGCAAGTGGGTCTTCAATATCTCGTTCGGCTTCCATCTTAGAGCAACTCCAATAGAGTCCCTATTTGAGCCCTTAAACTCATTTTTGAGAGTCCGTGAGAAAAATCGAGAACTCTTAAAAATAGGAGGGCTCTCAAAATAGGCCACTAAGCCCTCATCCCGAGAGGCCCTATCTCGCTCTCATATGCACCATGTGGGCGCGCGTGCTTCCCGCTTGTTTAAATTTGAATATTTGTATTTACATCAACAATCGCGCCCTCAACGACAAGACCTCCAAGGACAAGTTCCTGATCCCGGTGGTTGACGAGCTCCTCGATGAACTCCATGGCGGTCGGTTCTTCACCAAGCTCGACCTACGGTCCGGATACCACCAGGTGTGCATGCACCCGATGGACATCAAGAAGACAACATTTCGGACCCATCATGGCCACTTCGAGTTCCTCGTCATGCCGTTCAGCCTCTCCAACGCACCTGCCACATTCTAGGCCTTAATGAATGACGTGCTCCGTAGTTTCCAACGCAGGTTCATCATGGTCTTCTTTGATGATATATTGATCTACAGTACATCTTGGGCAGAGCACCTGCAGCACGTCCGCCTGGTCCTGGAAGCACTACAAGAACACAACCTCCATCTGAAGCGATCAAAGTGCTCCTTCGGTGTACTTTCGGTCAACTACCTCGGCCACGTCACCACCGCCAACGGCGTTGCGATGGACAGCGACAAGGTGGACGTCGTCACCACATGGCCAGTACCATGCTCGGCCCGAGGCCTTTGGTGTTTTCTAGGGCTCGCGGTCTACTATCGGAAATTCATCCGCGACTTCGACACCATCGCAGCACCACTGACAAGGCTTCTACAGAAGAACTCGTTCACATGGTCGGACGAGGCGGCCTCCGCATTCAAGGCACTCCAGCATGCCCTCTCCACGGGACCTGTCCTCCAGATGCCGATCTTCGACAAGCCCTTCATTGTGGATTGTGATGCCTCAGGAGCAGGATTTGGTGTCGTTCTCCACCAGGACGTTGGGCCAATCGCCTTCTTCAGTCGGTTGTTCGTCGCGCGTCACGTCAAATTGGCAGCCTACAAGCGCGAGTTGATCGGCCTAGTACAGGCAGTACGCCACTGGCGAGCCTACCTATGGGGCCGATGTTTTCTCGTCCGCACCAACCACTACAACCTCAAGTTCCTCATCGACCAGCGACTGTCCATTATGCCTCAACATCAATGGATTAGCAAGTTGTTTGGCTTTGACTCCACGGTAGAATATCATGCGGGTCGCCTTAACACTGTGGCTGACGCCCTCTCCCGCCGTGACGCCAATACAACCGAACTGCTTGCCATTTCAGGACCGTCATTCCAAATGCTGGACGAGATTCGAGAGGCTACTTTGACAGATGAGGAAGCACAAAGTCTCCTTCAGCAACTTCAGGAGGGCGAGCTTGGGGTGCCATGGCGCTCAGTTGACGGACTCCTCCTGCACGGCTCACGCAACTTTGTCCCAACAACCCACGACCTACGCCACCGCGTTCTCGCCTTGGCGCACTTGGCAGGACACGAGGGCATACAGAAGACCTTGCAGCGACTCCGGGGCAACTTCTACATCTCGGGCGACCGCACCTTGGTGCGTGACTTGGTGCGTGCTTGTCACACTTGCCAGCGCAACAAGACGGAGACACTGCAGCCAGCAGGGCTACTACAGCCCCTGGAGGTCACCGCACAGGTGTGGGCCGCCATCTCCATGGACTTTATTGAGGGCCTGCCCAAGGTACACGGGAAGTCCGTGATTCTGACCGTCGTCGATCGCTTCTCCAAGTATGCGCACTTCATCGCCTTGAGTCACCCCTACTCCGCCACTTCCGTCGCTTAGGCATTCTTCGACGGGGTGGTTCGGCTACACGGATTCCCCTCCTTCATTGTCAGCGACAGGGATCCGGTCTTCACAAGCAATGTATGGCGCGATTTGTTCAAGATGGCAGGAGTGGCCCTTCGCATGAGCACAGCTTTTCACCCACAGACGGACAGTCAGTCCGAGGTCATCAACAAGGTGATCGCCATGTACTTGCGCTGCGCCACCGGAGATCGCCCCGCGCATGGGTGGATTGGCTACCATGGGTGGAGTATTGCTACAATACATCCTTTTACACTGCTTTGCGCGCCACTCCATTCGAGGTCATCTACGGCAGGCCACCACCGCCCCTACTACCACACAGAGAAGGCACTGCTCGGACGGAGACAGTGGACGAGCTACTACGCACGCGTGACGTCTTCTTAGCTGAAATTCGGGAACATCTTCAAGCACAACAGCTCTCCAAGCGATACTACGACGACCATCATCGCGATGTGGAGTTCACCATGGGCGACTAGGTCCGGCTGCGCCTACTTCATCGCACAACCTAGTCACTTGAGCCACGGGCCAAAGGGAAGCTTGGGCCACGCTACACGGGACCATTTCAAATTGTGGAATGCATCGACCAGGTCGCCTATCGTCTTCAGTTGCCGGAGGGCGCCCGCCTTCATGATGTTTTCCACGTTGGGCTGCTGAAGCCCCACCGCGGTGACCCTCCATCAGCAACACCAGCACTACCTCCCACACTAGACGATCGCATTCTGCCCTCACCAGATCGTGTGCTACATGCGCAGCTACGCCGTGACGTGTGGCACGTGCTCGTTCAGTGACAAGGTATGGCGGCCTCCGACACGTGGGAACAGCTCCAAGATTTCAAAGAAGCATATCCTGAAGTACAGATAGAGGACGAGCTGTTTGAAGAGGCGGGGAGAGATGTTAGGAACAGCATCACCTACGGGAGGCGCCGGCCCTAGAAGAGTCCTATTAATACTTATCTATTATTAGTTATTGTTGGAACAATTGTGTTAGTTCCAGCAGGTTTTTACGTGGTGGAGTGTGATGTGGAGGATGAACCTCGAAGGGTTCTATCAGAGGGAGAAGAAGGTTTATACTGGTTCGGGCCTCTCCTGGGAGATAATAACCCTACGTCCAGTTGTGGTGGATTTGGCATGGTATGCCCTAGTATGGAGCAATAATTCCAGGGTCTATTGGCCCCCTGGAGCGTGTCCTGCTACAAGGGCTTGGCCCTGCTTTTATAGGCACGCAGGCCTTAAGGAAAAGACCAAGATACCCTCTATAAGCCCCTAGGCTTATAGGGGTAGACAGGGAAAGGGAGCTAGCTACTGTACAAAGGTACCAGACAACTTTACAGCTTTACAGACGTGTCAGGCTATGCCAGGCTTTGACCAGCTAAACGACACACCGAAGGCGGAGGCTGGGGGGAAGGCTTCGAAGTGTACCCCGGAGGGGGGCTTCAAGGCATGCTCCGGAAGGCGGCCTCCGAGCTGGGCTCCCGGAGGGCGGCCTCCGAGCTTGGCTCCCGGAGGGCGGCCTCCGGACTGGGCTCCGGAGGGCGGCCTCCGGGCTGGGCTCCCGGAGGGCGGCCTCCGAGCTGGGCTCCCGTTGGGCGGCCTCCGGACTGGGCTCCCGGAGGGCGGCCTCCGGACTGGGCTCCCGGAGGGCGGCCTCCGGACTTGGCTCCGGAGGGCGGCCTCCGGACTTGGCTCCGAAGGGCGGCCTCCGGACTTGGCTCCGGAGGGCGGCCTCCGGACTTGGCTCCCGGAGGGCGGCCTCCGGACTTGGCTCCGGAGGGCGGCCTCCAGACTGGGCTCCCGGAGGGCGGCCTCCGAGCTGGGCTCCGGAGGGCGGCCTCCGGACTTAACTTGAGGTCTGGGAACAACTTCTTGTAGCGGAAACGGGCCTCGACAGCGCTGGGCTCTGGGCCGAAGGCTGCCTGAGGCTGACGTCATTTGGCCCCTGTACAGGGAAATATATTCCCCCAACAGTTATTCATGTTTCAGATTAAAGATTAGATCTGTTATCAGATTAGAGATTAGAATTCAGTTATCAGATTAGAGATTAGATTCCAATTCAGTTATAAGATTAGAGATAAGGTTTGTATTAGGGCTATATATACCCCTTAAGGGCTATGGAATAATTCAGGCCTGAGCAATCTATTAGTTGTCAGGGTTTCCCCTATTCCCCTCTTCTGCCTAGGCGCACACCACCTCCAACCCTGATCGGCAGTGCCATCCACCCGGCGCCCTGGCTGCTGATCAGCCACCAACCCACTCCTACAATCTTCGATCCAAGGGGCCAAGTTCTACCAGAACCACTACATCAATATGCATCAGATTCAGAGGCATAAGAGAGTACGCTACAAAGTTGTACAGAGCATCTTGTGACAAGTAATCTATAAGCAAATGCTTACATTCAAAGTTTTTTTTGCGGTTTAACTGGTTGATTCTTGAGTTCTAAGCAATTGGCCATTCAGAGTTTATTCTTAATTTAACTATTGCAAAACAATTGTTCTAGTTTTCACTCCAGTACTCACACTGATTCTATGAAAAGTTATTTTGATCTGTTTAATTGTTTTTGTTTGGAGTTTGGACAGTTTACTCAGTGCCTCAGACTTGTAGTTTGTACTCGGCATGGTAATATTCTTTATGTTGGTGTGCTCAAACTTTGCTAAAACATGTGTTTTGATCACTGTTTTTGGTTAAACATGTATAGTCTTACTATTGAAAACAATGCTGACTTGCTGGCTTGGGCTGAGGCACTGGGCACCAAAGGCAACACCCGATTAGAGCCTAACACCTTCTTGAACACTGTGATGGACATAAAAAACAACTGATCTGAATGACAATTAAACAGTAATGAAGCAAAATCCATGATGTTCGTTTGAACTTACAAGTCAGAAGCAAAAAATCAAGCTCAAACGAATAAGTTCCTCACAATTGTTTTTGGTTGCTTGCTGGAAAATGTGCTATCTCCTCCACACAATTTCGAAAGAGCAACCAATGAGGTGGATGTCATATGGGGGATTCCGTATACAAGACGCAGGAAAGAGTCCAAGCGATAGTGAGAGGTTAAGTCTATGTGTGTGTGTGTGTTTTGGCATGACATGTTTGGCATGACATGTGTGATGTCCATGTGTGGACAAGTTTGTAGTCTTAGCACCTTTAGCATCTTTTGCTTTAGCATCTTAGACTAGCATATTTGCTTTAGCATCTTAGACTAGACTAAACATCTTTTGCTTTAGCATCTTAGACTAGCATCTTTGGGCTACATGGCTAGCCTATAAATATGTATCCCCAACCATTTGGGTTGGCATGGCATTTGAGTGAGTTGAATGAGAAGAAAATTGCCCCAACTCTGAGTGTCATCCCTCCAATGCGAGTGTTCTCTCTAACAATTGGTATCAGAGCTGTATGGTTCTGTGACCTTTCCAATCCCCTCCGCGACTCTCTCCAACGGAGACGCCCTTCTCCTTGTTCATCTTCCTCCCTTGCCGGTCCACCGAAGACCAACGACTCGGCGAGCTCCACCCACACTCCGAGCAGCAGCACGATTGTAGCGGCTTCCTCCCAGGGCAGCAGCAACCCCCACGACCCTTCCACTCTACCACCTCGCAATGTCCACAGGAGACTCTCTTCGCTCGGTCACCTCGAGCGCACGACGTCGGCAGGAGGCCGAAGTCGCCGCGGCGGAGGAGCGTGACCGGGTGGCAGCAGAGGTTGTGGCAACGAAGGCTCGGAAGGTGAGGTTGGCGGCGGCAGAACTGGCAGCAGCGAGAGCGGAAGAGGAAGCGGCGGCGGCTGTGGCTGCAGCACGTGTTGCGGCGGCAGAGCTCGAAGCTTTGCGCCATGGTAGCAACAGTGGCAGTGCCTCCGAGGGAGGTAGCCTCGACTTGGAGGCCGAGTTACCAAGGAGGGCGAAGGATGAGCGGGTGGCGCAGTGGGCAGCAGCGCAGCCCCGTGCTCGCGGCGGCAGCCCAAACGGGCCCAGACGCGCCGACAACACTCCGGGAGGATGCGCACGCGACGGTCGTGCTCATGGCGAACGCGACCCTCACAGGCGGCATGGCTCTCCTTCCCCAGACCGGCGCCATGGTCTTCGCGGCTTCCAGACCATCATCAAGGATGCTGGTGCTGGTGGTGGATGGCCCACCCTCACCAAGACCAACTACACCCAGTGGTCCATGATTATGAGGGTGAAGTTCCAAGTGCGGCACATGTGGGAGGCGGTCACATACGACGACGTCGACTACGATGATGATCGACGGGCGCTGGAGGCCCTTGTTGCTGCAATTCCACCGGAGATGCAGTGTTTGATTGCTTGCAAGCAGACTACCAAGGAGGCTTGGGATACTATCGCTGCAGTATGTATCGGCAGCGATCGCGCCCGCAAGGCTACGTTGCAGGCACTACGCAAGGAGTGGGAGAACCTGGCTTTCAAACCAGGTGAGGATGTTGATGATTTTGCTCTCCGTCTCAACTCTCTACTGCAGAAGTTGGTGCAGCATGGCGAAGACCTCATCAACGAGGAAAGAGCTGTTGAGACTAGCATATTTGCTTTAGCATCTTAGACTAGCATATTTGCTTTAGCATCTTAGACTAGACTAAGCATCTTTTGCTTTAGCATCTTAGACTAGCATCTTTGGGCTACATGGCTAGCCTATAAATATGTATCCCCAACCATTTGGGTTGGCATGGCATTTGAGTGAGTTGAATGAGAAGAAAATTGCCCCAACTCTGAGTGTCATCCCTCCAATGCGAGTGTTCTCTCTAACAGATAGAGGGAGTCCAGGCAATCTACGGAATTAAGAAGATAATTAGGAGAGTCTTAGGTAGTTTCTTATTTAGTTAAAGATAGAGTTAGTTAGGGATTGAATCTGTAAAGGGGGTCTTGGTATTATATAAACCAAGATCCCGGCTGGTAGCGAGGGCAGAGTTTTTGGGTGTATTGTCTGGCTTGTTCCTGCCTCCTCTTCGCGTCGCCGCTACGGCGCCGCCGCGACGTCGAGGGCCAGGGCCACAGCCGATTACTACCTTTTCGTATAAATTGAGAAGAATCGTTGCTACTAACCTGATTGCCCCGTCAACCGGTGACAACTTGGTATCACAAGGCTCAGGTTCCGCTTTCGCCACAATGAGTTCGCAGTCCGATCTCAACTCCGGCAATCCAATTGAAAACGCGATGCATGCCATCATGAAGCGCTTGGATAGCCTCGATGAGAAATTACAACCACTTCAACCGCTTCAAGAGAAGGTGATCGCGCTTGAGAAAACAGTCCGTGCCCACGATCAGCAACAACAAGAGTTACGTGCGGCGGTCGGTCGACTCGAGGCAGTGCAGCACACCATCCCGGCAAAACGGCAGCAGACTACTGGAGCGCCCCACCAACGACAGGACGACGATAACGTTCAAGGCGGGGATTTCATCGCAACCGCCTACAAATTGGAGTTTCCCAAGTTTGACGGTACAGGAGACCCTCTTCCATGGCTAAACCGTTGTGAACACTATTTTCATGTCAAGCGGACGTCGAAACCATAGTTGTTACGGCGGCGCGGCGAGGCGAGGCGCCGGACCACCTTCACAACTTTTAGGCGAGTATGGCGTGCGGCGAGGTGACGCCATACTCACTTCACAGATTTTGTAGCAACATTATTATTACCAATATATGATGTTCATCAATCATCACAATTCACAATACTAATAGCAATAAGTGTTCATAGCAAGTCATACACAAATAACAAACAATAATAGCAACAACAATTGTTCATCACAATACTAATAGCAATAAGTGTTCATAGCAAGTCATACACAAATAACAAACAATAATAGCAACAACAATTGTTCATCACAATACTAATAGCAACAAGTGTTCATAGCAAGTGAACAATCTAACACTCTCATCTCTCATCATCATCAATCATCATCATCATCAAGGTTGAAATCACCCAAAGTGTTTTCTAAATTTTCTTCATTGCCCTCATGATTATCACTATGTAGAACTTCACCATAGTCATCAACATCTTCATCATCCATAATAAAATCATCATCTTCATTCTCATCATCATCTTCTTGGACCTCAACCTCATCCTCACTATCACGACGAGCCCTTGGACGACGTGAATAACCAATGACATTACCATCATGAGCTCTTCTAGGAAGATTGCGACCTTGTAGTCTTTGTGATGCACCCATAGCCTCATCAACATGTTCCCATGTAAGGTCGGTGATCTCTACACCACGATGACCTTGAACTACATCAGGTGATGGGTTCACCCATTCATTACCCCAATCAAAATCCTCCATAACTAAAGGCTCATAATTACGACCTTCTTGACGCCGCATTTGAAATCTAGTCTTCATCTTTTGGTTGTATTGAACATAAACCAAATCATTCAATCTTTTGTGTTCCAATCGGTTTCTTTTCTTGGTATGAATCTTTAATTGACAATTGAAACAAATAAATAACAAAGAGTTAATGTCAATCTAAAGTTAAAGGCACAAAATCTAAAGAGTTAACAATGAATGTTTCATCTTCACTTACAAACTCAAATGTGCTCCAGTTGCGCTCACAGCCTGAGGATGAGGCACATAGACTAGTGATTCTCTTTGCTATCCTTTGCAACTCTACGGCAAGACCACCATATGCACGCCACCAATCAACTACAAGATAGAAAGAATTAAATTTATGACTCCTAGAGATCAAAGTTGCCCAATTAAGTATTAAATTCAGAACATACCAGGACTTAGTATTGTTTGGTTATGGATGGCTGATTCACTTGAAAATTGATCTCCTCTTTTTTCCTCATATTCAATGGATTGCCTTTCAATCTTGCTTCGAAGATTAACATTGGGTACCATTTTTTTTACCACTTGGGTGAAACACCCTCTTAGCTCACCAATTAATGTATCATCTCCACTCTTTTGGATGGCAAAAAATTTGCCTGGATTCAAAAAGAGAGCAGCCCCATGTAATTTTTGCTCCATTTGCTTTACCCAACGTGTATCAACAATTGTCATTATTTTTTTAGCAATCTTGACTTGTTTTGGCTAGGAAAAGCCATCTTTATTTTCTCCTTTGCTTCAGTCATAAGTGCCATAACTTCTGGCATGGCTGGCTTCTCATCTCCATCAACGACTCTCAACACAACAAGCAAAGGTTGAGAGGCTCTAAGGCAATCCTCAACTGAATTCCAAAATTCTTTAGAGATGACAGTGTCACTCACACTTTTGCCCGCCTCTGTTGCAGCCAATTTGGACCTCATCCAATCTTCACCGGCAAATAGATGTCTTAATGCATCTCTGTGCTTAAGCAAGCTACGCAAAGTAAGAAAAGATGTGGCAAAACGAGTGGCTCCAGCTCTCACAAGGTCTTTCCCACCTGTCATTTCCCTCATTGCACTAAGAAGTTTTCCATGCCTATAAATAAATGTAGTGATGCGTTTGGCACATGAAATTGACTTCTTGAATTCTTTTAGCTTTCCAATATCTTCCAACATAAGGTCCAAGCAATGTGCTGCACAAGGAGTCCAAAAGAGTGTTGGCATCCTCTCCATAAGTATCTTACCAGCTGCCTTGTAGTTTGCACCATTATCAGTAATAACTTGAACTACATGATCTTTTCCAATGTCATCAATTCTCTTATGAAGTAAATCTGCCAACATTCTTGCATCATGCACTTCAGCAGATGCATCCACAGACTCCAAAAAGAAGGTCCCCTCTGGACTATTGACAAGAAAATTAATCAAGTGGCGTCCCCTTCTATCTGTCCAACCATCTGACATGAGTGTGCACCCATATTGGCTCCAAGCCTCCATATGTTTCTCCTTAATCTTATCAATTTCTTTCACATTCTCCTCTAACAAAGGCACCCTTAACTCATGATAACTAGGAGGCTTATATCCAGAACCATATTGTGCTATGGATTCACACATGACCTCAAAGCTCCTACTATTAGCAGCATTAAAAGGAATTCCACACTCATAAAAGAATTTTGCTACATGCATGTTCACAACATGTCTTTCTTCTTTAGTTCTCATCTTTGACTCAATAGAAGCTTGAGCCGCAATGCCCTTGGTGTGCCGTTCTTGAACAATTTCTTCAGGACTTTTTCTAAGCATGTTCACAACCGACTTGTTTAGCTTCACCTTTGGTTGGGAAACCATGAAATTGAGGATGGATTGCTTTCTCTTGGCTGCTGTTCCAGAACTTGGAATAGTACTTGCTGGTCCAGAACTTTGGGCAGCAATGGAGGCAGCAGTGGAGGCAGCGGAAGAGCCAGTAGCAGCTAATCCAATAACTCTAGCTACCTCAGCTACATCATCATCCCCAACATCATCTAACACAAGTGGTTGATACTTTTTGTTGGCATTCAAATAATCTTGTATCTCTTTTCTGATTAGTTCTGTAGTTTTGGCACACTTTACTACATCTCCATATCCACCAGCAAGGTGTTGTTTCAGCCTCTTAATTCCTCCAGATAATTTTCTATCACAAAGTGAACATTGCAATAGATCTCTGTTTCCAATTTCAGGCCAAAAGAATACTTCCAACCTGGGTCCTTTGATTTTGCCTTTCTTTTGGATCATTTTTGGGATCTAATGGTTCACTACCACTTGTTGGTGGCGCATCAACATTATTGTTACTCATGATTGCACAAATGTTCTAGCTACCTATATAGCACAACAAATAACAAGCATGGCAACCAGATCAAGCATAATCAGTAATCACATAGAAAACATTTTCTCACAGAGAAAACATTAGTGCTAACTGCTAACACTTAACAGTAGAAGTGTAGAACACTAAGTACTCTTGCATTTAACAGAACAGAGAACATCAGAAATTCAGAACACTAAGTACTGGAAAATGAGGACTGAGGAGTGAGCCTTACCCCTGGAGAGCGCAGCGCACTTGTGCAGAGCAACAGACCCAAGATGCGCGCAGGAGGGCTTCGGCGGAGGGAGCAGCGGGCCAGCAGGCTCCGGCGGAGGGAGCGGAGGGCTCTGGCGGAGGGCCGCACAGAGCCGCAGCCGCGCAGGAGGGCTCCAGCGGAGGGAGCAGCACCGCGGGCCAACGGTCTCCGGCAGAGGGAGCGGAGGCCGGAGGGTGCGGACTGCGGATGTGCGGAGGGCTCTGGCGGAGGGAGCCGAGGGTGCGGCGAGCTCCGGCGGAGGGAGCGGCGAAAGGGCGAGGCGGAGGCGGCGCACAGCAGAGAAAAGGGGTGAGCAGAGCACGCACTGAGCTAGGGTTTCTTACTTTCTTTCACAGCTAGGGTTTTTTTCACAGAGGGCTCGGGCCAGCCGTTCACAGGCCGTGCGTGAACTGAGCCCAGCAGACCGCCGCCGCGCATGGCGTCGCCGTGAATCAATATGGCGTCCATACAGCGCCATATCCGCTTAGGCGGACGCCATATGGCTTGTGGCGGACGCCACACTCCCCTGTGGCGAGGCGATCGCCGTGGCGTCCGCGGAATCCCGCCCCGACGCCTAATCGTCGCTTAGGCGACGCCTAAGCGACGCCATGACAACTATGGTCGAAACACCAACGTGTGGCGTTTGCTGCATTCTACCTCCTCAACAACGCCCAGCTCTGGTTCCATCGCATGGAGCTAAACGACAGTCGTCTTACATGGCAACAGTTCATGAAGCTGGTTAACGCTCGGTTTGGACCACCCCTCACTGATAGCCCCTCAGCAAGCTGGCCATGCTGCGACACATCAGATCGGTCAATGAATGTAGTGCACGGTTCATGGCACTCTCGTGTCATGACCCAGCACTCACGAAGTCGCAGCAAATACAATTATACATGACAGGGTTGGGCAACCCCCTACGAACAGATGTTGCACTCCAATAGCCGGAAGCATTGGACGATGCCATCATCTTCACGCGGGTGTATGAGCAACGCAACGCATCACGGTATGGCACGACTCAACCAGTGTCCCGGGCCACAAGGCGCGCCTCCTTTAGGTCAGGGATACTGTCGGTGTCCACATCGGTAGTTGCAGCCACCACAGCCCTCATAGCCCTAGCCTCATCCACTAGCTCAGTTAATTTCAGACACCCAACTAGTTCAATTCGTCTATCACCAACGAAAGTAGCACAGCAACGCAAGGATGGGAAGTGTTTTCATGGCGATGAATTATTAACATCGGGCCACAAATTGCATTGCAAGCACCTTTTTGTCATTGAGGTAGTGAGGCAGAACCAAGATGAAGGAATTTCGTTAGAGGATGAAGAGCCCACTATATCCATACATGCTCTCACTGGGATTCAACCAAGACATGGGCACATCATGTAGCTCATGGTAGATGTCAACGACGCACACCTGCTTGCACTGTTGGATTCTAGGTCAACGCATAATTTCATCGACACAGATGCAGCAGCTTGAGTGGGCATCATTCTGGCAGAACAAGGCCTGCTCGTAGCAGTGGCAAATGAAGATCGCCTCACAAGTCTAGAAAAATTCAGAATCGATTGTTATGGCCTAACACTAGGCTCATACGACATGGTCCTTGGAGTGCAGTGGCTTGAAGCGTTGGGACCAATCTTATGGGATTTTACCCAACGCATTGTGGCTTTTGTCAAGGATGGACGACGGATTGATTGGGCGGCTCCTGAGGCTATAGCAGCACCAACGGCCTCACTATTCACCATATCAAGCGATATAATGGAGGACCTGCTCACGGAATTTGAGTCCTTGTTCGCCCAACCTTTCGGCTTACCACCAAAGTGGCACGGTCAATTGGATACAATTACTGCCCGGAACAGCACCCATCACGGTGAGACCATATCACTATGCACACGCCCAAAAAACAGAATTGGAGAAACAATGTGAAGAGATGCTACAGACTGGAGTCATCTGCCCTAGTTCATCGGCCTTTTCAGCTCCAATCCTACTGGTCAAGAAATCAGATGGATCATGGCGTTTTTGTGTTGATTAAAGGGCCTTGAATGCACATACAGTAAAAGACAAATTTCCAATACTGATGGTAGAGGAGCTGCTTGACAAGCTGAGAGGCGCCACGTTTTTCACAAAACTCAACTTGCGATCCGGATACCACCAGATACGGATGAACATGATAGATGTAGAGAAGACCGCTTTCCGCACACACCAAGGCCTATTTGAGTTTTTTGTCATGCCTTTTGGTCTGATGAACACTCCGACGACATTCCAAGCAATCATGAACGATGTTTTGAAGCCATTCCTCAAGAAGTTTGTATTGGTATTCTTCAACAACATTCTGATTTATAGCCCATCATGGTCTGAACATTTACAACATGTTCGCACTGTTCTCAATACACTACGCCAACATGAGTTGTTCATCAAAAGATCCAAGTGTATGTTCGGCCAAAGACAAGTGGCTTATTTGGGGCATGTAATCTCTACGACAGGAGTTTCTATGGATGAACAAAAGGTACGTGCAGTGGTAGACTAGCCAATCCCGCGCTCGGTGCCTGCAGTTCACACATTCTTGGGACTAGCTCGGTACTATCGTCGTTTTATACACAACTATGGGGCCATCACAACCCCTCTAACCAAGTTACTCCAGAAAAGGGGTAAACCTGGGATGCGGAGGCCGACGAAGCTTTCCGCCAGCTACAAAAAGCATTGACGTTCGCACTTGTGCTCCAACTGCCAAACTTTGATCAAGAATTCATCATGGAGTGTGATGCCTCAGGGTCAGGATTCGACGCAGTTCTCCACCAAGCCGTCGGACCAGTGGCATATTTTAGCAAACAAATAGCACTAAGACATGTAAAATCGGTGATCGGTAATTGATCGGTCGACCACCGAGTAGGGATTAATCGGTTAATCGGAGGATTAACTGAATTAATCGGTCAATGAATTAATTGGTCAAATTGCATATTATTCGAAAAAAAAAAACATATAAACACAACCCCTCCAAGCTCCCAACTAGCAGAAGTTTAGTTAGTCTGCTCACACTCTCAAGTACAAAAGTACTGCTCCCAAGTAAAAAGCACTAATAAAGGGGTGGCAGAGGAGAGAGACACATGGGTCACGGGTGTTCCTTTGCCTCCAGCTAACAACCACTCTTCCACTCCACCTCTTCTTCCTCTTCCAGTCTTCTGCTCATATCTCCTCGCTACTCTCTTTCTCTTCTCATTTCTTGCAACCAATTAAACAACCAATGCAGTCGGTACTGAGCTTGAGCAGTGAGCAGCCGGCGAGGTGCTGACAGCTCACAGCGAGTCGGTGAGGTGCTGACGGTGAGCAGCTCGTGGAGGGACGACGGCGCTTGCGCGGGAGGGAAGCCGACGACGACAGCGCTCGCGTGGGAGGGAAGCCGACGACGACGACACTAGTGCGGGAGGGAATCCGGCGACGACGGCGCTTGCGTGGGACGATGGCGTTGCGCGGACGACGGCAGGACGGCTGGGATGACAGTGCGGACAACTCATGGCGAGGGCTGACGGCGGACGGCGGGCACTGCTCGCGGTGAGGCGGCGTCCAGATCTGTCGTGTGGCCGTGCGCAAGAGAGAGGTAAAGGGGGAAAGCGACCGAGAGAGAGGGAAAGAGGTGGGCGGGTGAGCCAAAACCCTATTTTTTTGCATCTCCCCAGGCCGGACCGATTAATCGGTTGGCACCAATTAATCTGGTTGACCACCGATTAATCGGTTTGACCGACCGATTAATCGGTCTACCGATTTCTGGCCGATTTCAGTGAAAAATAACTGGACCATGGCCGATCACCGATTATTCGGTCGATTAATCGGCTGATCGGCCGATTTTTTCAACACTGCATCCATTAGGCCCGTCATTGATGATAATCCTGAATCCATCATCAAGTTTCTCCAAACAAGGCATCACCAACTCCGGTGATCAACTAAAGAGTTGATAGGTTACTGTGGAGACTAGATTCGAAGAGAGATCACACGGATGTTGGGCCGGAAGGTTACGGATTCTGCGGCCCTTGTTGTCGATCACCATGGGCATGGCGGGTATCACAGGCCTTCAGTTCTCGTCTCGGCTTGCATGGTGGATGCTATCTCTCGGCGAACATCTAATGTTGGGGTGAATGGTAAGTATCCAGCCCATGGGTGGAATCCAGCATTGGGCGTTGGTGTTGATTTTGGGTCGGGTGATGATTGTGGACCGTTGCTGGGGGATGGAGATTTTTCTAGGCCTAGTGAGGGCAGGCTGGGTTTTTCGGACGCTAGGGTTTCCCTGCTTTCGTCGATTCCTATACCTCATGGGGGGCACTTGTTCTAGATCCTGACAGTTGTCTTCCTCGCTTCTCTGCGAAGTTCCGCCATCTGCAATCTTCGTTGTTCCCTCTTTGGGATAGTGTGTGGCCACGAATTGGTGTTGGGGGTAGTTTGGAGGAAGGCGGTACTATGGGTGCTAGAAGTTACACTCGGGTTGTTGCTTCCTTGCCGATGGCTGATTGGGCTAGTGGTAGATCCTGGCGTCCCCGTCCTCACCGTCCTTCGAATACTTGGAGGGCGGGTGGGATGGGTGGGGGTAATCGGGCTGTTTTTCGGCCGGCGAAACCTCTTGATGGGGATGCGATGGTGAGCAAGGATGTGTCGACTGGGAAAGAGGAAGGTGGTAGATCTGGAATCCAAAAGGGAGAAGGCGTTGATTCAGCGTCTAATTGGGAGAAAGCTGCTAACCAAATCCCTGTTGGTGATGTTGAAACAGTGAGTCAGGTAAACCCTAATGCTCCTTTTGAAAAAGATCATGTGGTCTTGGATGATGGGAAGAGGGAGGTCAGGGGAATACTTTCTGTGTGCGCTGCAAAACTGTTGGTCATTTTGCAAAAGATTGCAACGCTTCTTTGTATTGCATAATCTGTGGCAAGCATTCCCATAGAACTAATGATTGTTTTCTGGATAAACAACCCAAACCTGTCTCTAAGCTGGTAGGATGTTGGGCTGATGGCCTAGGATGCATTCTTATCCAGAATGCTAAGGACACATTTAGCAAGGAACATTTGAATCCGATGGCTTTGATTTCTGTGGAGGGGAAATCCCTAACTGAGAAGCAAATGGATGAGGGTTTTGCCCAACAGTTTAAGTGGAATTGGAATTGGAGATCTAAAGATATGGGAAATGGGACTTTTCAGTTTAGGTTCCCTACAAAAATGAGATTGGAAGAGATTTCTAATTTTGAAGAATTCACACTCAAAGGGACTAATATTCGGATCAAAGTCCGTGCCTGGACCCAAGAGGCTTTGGCGGCTGGAAAACTACATGAAGTTTGGGTGGTTGTTAATGGTTCGCCTAACTCTATGAAGGGTTATCTTGCCTTATGTGAAGTGGGTTCAAATTTGGGTGTGGTTTTAGAAGTAGACATGGAAGCAGTTAGAACTAGAGATGTGGTTAGGATAAAGGTGGGGATGATGAATTCTTTTGTTCTCCCTTTATCTTTGATCCTGACCACTCCTAAATTGCTTATGTATGAAATCTCCTTCTCTCTTGTTGAGATGATTAAAGTTAGATGGTTCCAGAACAAAGATAAGGGAAAGAGGGTGTTGGATTCTGATGATGATAAGAATTTGGATCATGTTGGAGTTATTCCTGCTAAGAAAAGAAACATGGGTGTTTCTGTTATACCAAAGAATGATTTGAACCCTGGTGGTCTTCTGAAATCTGCTCATCAAGGGTTGACTGAGGTTATGAGTGGGAAAGGAGGTAGTAACACTAAGAAAATGTGTGATGAAGAAGTTGCTGACAAGCTTCAGTTGGAAGAAATTGTCCATTTTGAAGCTAACTTGAAGAAGGGTGTGGAAGACGAAGTAGATTCGATGTGTGATGAGGTGTTAACTGATGCTGGTAAAAGGGACATTGTGGCTGCTCCTGAAGGGGATATTGATAATGCTGATTTGGATCAGAATTCTGGAGATGAGGGTGGCAGAATCCACATCACAGATAGTGAGGAATATGTTGACTCTCAAGAATCTGTCGACTTTGCCACTAGAGTGGGTCTTGTCTTGCCAGAAAAGATCAATTCTCAAGAGGAAGAGGAAAGAAGATGCGAAAGATTAAAATCAAAGGAAGAAAAGAATGTGCTGCAGATTGCTACATCTCGTAAAGAGGCCCAAAATGCTTTTGTGGATAAAGGTATTGATATTCCCTCGTTCATACATGATGATAATGTTTCTCTTTACCAAATGGTTGGGGTTTTGGGTGTATCTTTGGGTTGTTCCATTGATCAGGCGTATCTTAACTTAGAATTGATTAAAGATCTAGAAAGAGCTAGAATTGCTTTGTATTTGGCAGAACAGAATTATACTGGAGAGGGCAATACTGTGGTGGATGGAAACTTAGATTCTTTAGATGGTTTAAAAGAAGTGATCAATGAGTTTGACTCAGAAGATGGTGTATCTGATTCTAGAGATAAAACAGATGGTTTTAATCCAGATTCTGTTAAGGGTGGTAAGAAAGCAAAAGGAGACATAGTATTACTAAGGTCAATCCAAAGAAAAAGTCATTGAGGAAGGTGAAAAGTAAAAAAGTTAAAAATAAATGAAGGGACTGATATGGAACATTAGAGGTATGGGAGGGAAAGATAAGATTAAGCATCTATTAGATGTTTGTAAAGATAACAATATTGGTTTTGTTGGTTTACAAGAGACTATGAAGTCTGATTTTCCTCCCCAATTGCTTAAAACTCTCAGTGGAGGTAAGAATTTTTGGTGGAAGTGGACATTTGCTCATGAGAGGTCTGGGGGAATTTTAGTTGGGATTAATCTTGATAAATTCAAAGTGGATCATTTTGAGCTAGGGATTTTTTATGTGAAAGTTAAAATTGTTAATAAAATTGATAATAAAGCTTGGAATCTTGTGGTCATTTATGGTGCTGCTCAACATGCTCTAAAGGAAGATTTTCTTACTGAGTTTTCACAAATTTGTAAAAAGTGGGATGCTCTTACTGTATTTGGGGGAGATTTCAACATTTTGAGGAAGGAGAAAGAAAAAAACAAATCTGGGGGATACAATAAATGGAGCTTTATGTTTAATGCTATTATTGATTTGCATAATTTGAGAGAATTGTCTATGTGTGGGAGATTGTTTACTTGGAGTAATAATCATGTTGATCCTATTTTTGAGAGATTAGATAGATTTTTTATGACAGTTGATTGGGAAATTTTATTCCCTTTGGCAAAAGTTACCCCTTGAGAAAGAGTCTTGTCTGATCATACTCCTTTAGTCATTGATTTGGGAGGGCCAGTGGGAAAGTCTTTGGTTTTCAGATTTGAAAATTGCTAGCTTACCAGATCTGATTTGCAAACTATTGTGAGAGATACTTGGAGCAAAACTAAGTGCTCTGGTTCTTCCTTGGATAGATGGCAGGCTAGATTGGCTGCCTTGAGGAGAATTTTGAAAGGGTGGAATTTAAATTGGGAGGGTGTGTATAAAAGAGCTAAAAAGGAAGTTCTCAATAAAATAGATAGTTTGGATAAGATGGCTGAGATCAAGGGAATGGACTGGAAGATGAGAAGAGAAAAAAGGAATTTGGAGCTTCATCTAGAAAATTTGATGAGGGAGGACTATTATAAGTGGTTGCAAAGAAGCAAAGAGAGAGATCTGCTGGAAGGGCAGAGTAATACTAGATATTTCCATGCTAAGGCTAATGGTAGAAGAAGGAAAAATCTGATTCCTTTTCTTAAAGATGGTGACAGGGTTATTTCTGATCAAAAAATACTTCTTGAACATGTTACTGATTTTGATTTTTATAAGTTACTTTTTGGAGAAGATGTGAGAACAAGTATGAAGATTCTAGATTTGGCGATGAATAAAATAGATACATTCTTGATGGTGTGGTGGTTTTACATGAGATTTTGAACTTTGTATAAGAATAAAAGTTCAGGCATCCTTTTTAAAGTTGATTTTGAAAAAGCCTATGATAAAATCAAGTGGTCCTTCTTGTTTCAAATGTTGGAAGCCAAAGGCTTCCCCCACAAATGGAATGATTGGATAATGAGTGTTGTTATGGGGGTAGAGTTAGCATTAAGCTCAATGATCAAGTTGGTTCTTATTTTAAGACTAATAGAGGATTGAGACAAGGGGTGGAACCCCTTTCACCTTTGTTGTTTGATCTTGCTGCTGATGCATTATCTTGTCTGTTGTCCAAAGCTGTTCAGGGGGGTTTAATTGCTGGGCTGGGGTGGTTTACTCTCTTAAAGCATATCTATTCTGCAGTATGCTGATGACACAATTTTCCTATTACAAGATGACTTGAAAAGTGTTAAGAACTTGAAGTTTATTTTATACCTATTTGAACAAATGTCTGGTTTGAAGATAAACTTCCATAAGAGTGAAGTCTATTGTGTTGGTATAAGTGAGGAAAGAAGTAAAGTTCTGAGTCAGATTCAGATTCTGACTTGCAAAATGGGTGCTTTGCCCATTAAATATTTGGGACTGCCTATTAATAAAAATAGGATTACAAATTCAGATTGGAAGAATTGTGAAAATAAGATTGAGAATAGACTCAATTGTTGGAAGGGTAAATTACTTGATATGGGTGGGAGGCTTTTTTACTAAATTCCTGCCTGAGCAGCATCCCTTTATACATGATCTCCTTTTATGCCTTGCCAAAAGGGGTAAAGAAAAAAATTGATTTCTTTAGATCTAGGTTGCTTTGGCAAGAGGATCGAGGAGTAAGAAAATATCATTTTGAGAGGTGGGATGTAATTTGCATGCCTAAAGATCTGGGTGGTTTGGGAGTGTTAGATTTAGATTTAATGAACATTTCCTTGATGGGTAAGTGGCTGTGGAAATTGGAAAGTGAGGAAGGAATCTAGCAGATACTTTTAATGAAAAAATATGTTAAGAATAAAACTCTGGCTCAGATGGATAGTAAAAATGGTGATTCTCAATTTTGGAGGTTCTTGATGAAAATCAAACCTTTATATAGGAAATTTTGTGTTTTGAAAATTGGAAATGGTAAAAAAACTTCTTTCTGGTTGGATAGTTGGATAGGTGCTAGACCCCTTGCTCATAAATACCCTGATCTTTTCTACATAGCCTTGAATAAAAATGTCACTGTGGCTGAGGTTTTGGATAGTGATTTTGCTCGTCTCAAATTCAGGAGAGACCTTATTGGGAGCATAGTTGTTACGGCGGCGAGGCGAGGCGCCAAACTACCTTCACACCTTTTAGGCGAGTATGGCGTGCGGCGAGGCGACGTCATACTCACTTAACGTAAATGTACATGTCACAATAATTTTGGAATAATAGGAAATTAAATTTAGAACCATATGAAATATAAATAGTCAAACAAGTCTATATTTCATTCAGTATATAGAAACATACATAAGCCAAAGAGGCAATCAACTAGTTATGTATGGAAAAATTATGTATGGAAAGCTTATAAATGATAGGATCTTTATATGGAAATCATCAATATATGGAAAGCTAATAAATTATATATGGAAAATATCAATATATGAAAAGTTGATCAATTATATATAGAAATAATTAATATATGAGAAGCTGATTAGTTATATATGGAAATCATAAATATATATAAAACTTTACATATGGAAATTATCAATAAATGGTAAGCCTATTCACGGTATGAGCATATGTATTTCCAAAGAATAGAGCAGATTTATTTCCAACAAATTGATACCGGCAAGTTATCGAGGTAAATCTCGCCCAACTAGGGAAGACCTTTATTCCTCGATCATCTCCATCTGACACTACTAAGGCCTTTATATATTAGGCCCCCCTAATACAGATCAATCTACTATTCTTAAGGAATTACAGATCAATCTGCTATCTCTAAGGAAACAAACCAATCTGCTAATTAAAAGGAAACCACTAACCAACCAATCTGCTAATTAAAAGGAAACCAACTAACCAACTCCTGTTTAAAACAACAGCATTATCCACTATTATTTAATCTATAACATTACACCCCTTTTTTTTTAACAGCTCGTCCGCGAGCTGTACCATTGGAATCATCTGATTGAGTTGTACCAACGGGGCGTGCGGAAGACCGCCCGTGCGGCGCACGTGAAGGCGCAGGACGCGGCGAGCGGTGAGCCGCGCTCGTGGTTCGTCGGCGTGCATTCAGGCGTGGCCGGCGGTGGCGCTCGCAGGTGCGTGCAGGCGCGGCAAGTAGCGGCCGACGTGGCGCTCCGCGGCATGCAACCCAGGCGGCGGAACGCGGGGGACCAGCGCCTGCGGGACGCGGCGAACGGCGAGCAGCGCTCACGGTGCGTCGGTGTGCGTGCGGGCGCGGACGGCGGCGGCGCTCGCAGGTGCGTGCGGGCACGGCAAGCAGCGGCGGGCGTGGTGCTCCGCGGCATGCAACCCAGGCGGCGGAACACGGGGGACCAACGCATGGAAGCACCTTGCTGTCTTCGTCCTTGACGCCCCCATTGGTGAGGACAACAACTCGATCGGACGCTCTATCTTCGAGCAATGCCAATCTGTGGTCATGGTCGTCGAGGCGGGCATTCATCGTGGTCATTTCGCCCATCATCCAAGTAACTGCCGCCATGAGGAAGTCAAGCTTCTCATCAACGGACATGGTCGCAGGATCTTGAGCGGAACCGGACATGGTTGTCGATGTTCCGATCGGCTCTGATACCAAATTGATACCGGCAAGTTATCGAGGTAAATCTCGCCCAACTAGGGAAGACCTTTATTCCTCGATGATCTCCATCTGACACTACTAAGGCCTTTATATATTAGGCCCCCCTAATACAGATCAATCTACTATTCTTAAGGAATTACAGATCAATCTGCTATCTCTAAGGAAACAAACCAATCTGCTAATTAAAAGGAAACCACTAACCAACCAATCTGCTAATTAAAAGGAAACCAACTAACCAACTCCTGTTTAAAACAACAGCATTATCCACGAGCGCTGCTCACCGCTCGCCGCGTCCTGCGCCTTCACGTGCGCCGCACGGGCGGTCTTCCGCACGCCCAGTTGGTACACCGCCGCCACATCACCCCACGGCGCCGCCACGTGAAGACACGGCGGCTAGGGTAGAAACCCTAGCCACCACAGCCAGTGGGTCGTCTGGGCCGTTCATGGGCCGGTCGTCCACAAAAGGGGAAAAAAAGAGAGCAACAAGTACAACTCAATCAGATGATTCCAATGGTACAGCTCGCGGACGAGCTGTTAAAAAAAAGGGGTGTAATGTTATAGATTAAATAATAGTGGATAATGCTGCTGTTTTAAACAGGAGTTGGTTAGTTGGTTTCCTTTTAATTAGCAGATTGGTTGGTTAGTGGTTTCCTTTTAATTAGCAGATTGGTTTGTTTCCTTAGAGATAGCAGATTGATCTGTAATTCCTTAAGAATAGTAGATTGATCTGTATTAGGGGGGCCTAATATATAAAGGCCTTAGTAGTGTCAGATGGAGATCATCGAGGAATAAAGGTCTTCCTAGTTGGGCGAGATTTACCTCGATAACTTGCCGGTATCACAAAACAGAATAAATTTATTTCCAAAACAGCAAAATAGAGCAGAGAATAGAAGGTATTATTCTGTATTATTTTCTACCACAGCAAAACCCTAAACCCTAAACAAGAGGGAGTATAGAGCGGAGAGGGACAAACAGAGCAGAGTGGGGGATGCAAGGCCGACCCCCATGGCGAGTGGTCCCGGTGGCGGCGGTTGATCTTGACGCGGTGGCGGCGCGGATCCATCGGTGGAGGCGCATATCTGGCGGCTGGGGCACAGATCTGGCGGCTGGGGCGCAGATCCAAGCGGCGGGGAATGGATCCAGCAGAGGGAGTGGCAGGCACAAGCGGAGGGAGCAGCGCTGGAGGTGCGGCTCATCACAGAAGCCTCGCCGCCGCGCCTGGCGTCGCCTCGAAGGATTATGGCGTCCATTTGACGCCACATGCGCTTAGGCGGACGCCATATGCGCTGTGGCGGACGCCACATTCGACTGTGGCGAGTCGTCCGCCGTGGCGTCCGCCGGAGTTCGCCTCGACGCCTAATCGTCGCTTAGGCGACGCCTAAGCGACGCCATGACAACTATGATTGGGAGCAGATTCAATTCCTGGGCAAGCTTGAAAAAGGATTGTGAAAAAGTTACTCTTTCTGATGCGGTTGATTCTGTTGTTTGGACACTTTCTAAGAATGAAGTATTCACTGTTAAGTCCTTCTATGATGCACTGAAAAATCAGAACATGGTTAAGATGAAAAATGTCATTTGGAAGTTAAAAATCCCTTTGAAGGTGAAGATTTTCTTGTGGCTGACTAGAAACAATAAAATTCTGACAAGAGACAATTTGTTAAAAAAGGGTTGGAAAGGTGGTATCAAGAATTGTCCTTTTTGTTGTGAAGATGAAACAGTGCATCATCTTTTCCTTACCTGTATGGTTGCAAGATTTATTTGGAGGATAGTGAAAATCTGCTTTAATGTAGGGCCTTTTGCTACCCTTGAGCATATGTGGCACTCTTGGTTCTGTAAACTGAGAAAAAACTTTAGAAACTTGGCTGGGGTGGGATTGGCTGTGATTTTCTAGAGTATTTGGAAGATAAGAAATGACGCTATGTTTAGAGGGAAAATGATTAATGACCCTTTGGTTTTCATTAATCTGATTTGTTATTGGATGTCTTCTTGGTGGATTTTACAGAGGTCGGAGCAAAAGGAAAGAGGTCTGGCAATAGGGGGTCCAGCTACTCGAGCGTCTAGCAAATGATCTCTTCTCAAAGAAGGCATGGGTGGTCATTTGCTGGAGGACTGTTAGGTTGCTAAATGCAAAAGTGGTTTTGAATGTTTGGTCCTAGATGTTTTAGAGACTTGTGCGGTTTGATAGTCAGGTGGGTTGGAACTTATGTTTGTGGGTTGCAATAAGCGTTTTGGTAGACTGTTGTGATTAACTTCTAGTTCTGCTATTTGTGGTGGTGTTGGCTGTGGTGGTGTTGGTGTTTGATGCTGTCTGTACTTTGGACCTCGTAGTTTTCATTTCTTTAATGGAAATGGGAGTGGGCCTTACCGCCTTCTCTTTTATCAAAAAAAAATTAACAGGCAAACACATCATAAACAAAACACTAAACAGACCCTAAGTGAGTATACGCTATCCAGAAATCAAATTTTCTAAAGAAATGAATAAGATTCAGTGTTCTCAAAGGGGGTGCTAGGCACCGCCTAGGCGGCCATTAGGCGTTGGCTGCCACCCAGCCTCTAGGCAACGAGCTGGGCAGCCCAGGCACCTAGGCGGTCAACCGCGGTGCTAGATGGTTGACCACAGTGTCTGGGTAGCACCTCACAGCGACGCTGAGGCTGCCTGCAGCCATAAACACGGCCCGGCGATGCATGGGCTGGCGGCAAGTGGCCACATCTGGCAACAGGAGGCGCATGAGCTGCCAGATCTAACAATGGGAGGAGCACACATGGCTAGATCCAGCCGTCACCGTCGCCATCACCGTCGCCGCCGGTGGCCATTCTAAGCTGAGCCGAAGGAGGAGAGAAGGGGATGGGTAGGCATGGCCGGAGGGGAAGAGAGTGGAGAGGAACGCCTAGCCACCTAAACTGTGGAGAAGAAGACGCCTCATATCGCCTCTCGCCTAGGACTTGGGACTTGGGAGAAGACACCGCCTAGGACTTGGGAGTCTATGAGTGGAGGACACTTGGTACTCCACGCGAGGACACCTAGAAACTCAGGAAAATGCCTAGGAACCCATGAAAAAATGCTAGGACGTCTAGGAACCAAGGAAAATAGAGGCAGACCTAGGCACCACATAGGTGCCTCTAGGCACTAGGCACTAGGTCACCACACAACTAGCGTCTACCGCCTACATGAACATTGATAAGATCAGCACACAACCATGATATTCAACTATAATTATAGCCCGGGATATAGTAGAATAACCCAATGAACTCTAAATTGTGCCTGTATCTGGTATAATATGGCGGTTGAAATTACTGTTAGTTTGAACCATGAAATACACCAGTTGTTCCTAATAAACGGCATTCATCGTGGCATAATGATAACATGCTAGCATGAACCACTCATCTCCTAACCAGATATTGTATAGCTCAGAAACTCACCATTAAGTGAAAAAATACTGCGGTGGGTTCTGCCCAGTTTACTGTGGTCCAGATTGCGGTGGCATTCCTGGTCTGAACATTGGCGGTGGTGGCATTCCTGGCCTCAAAGGTGGCGGCATACCAGGCATACCAGGTCTTGGAGGGCCCATAGGCGGTGGACCCCTCATGTACTGCGACGGAGGCGGTGGCCCACCCGGGAACGGAGCGGGAGGCGCTCCTGTTGGGCGCTGGAACTGCATCGGCATCGGCGGGGGGCGCTGCCCAGGGAACGCCGTGGGTGCTTGACCAGGCAGCGGAGGGCGCATGACCTGGGGGTACGCGACCGGCGGTGCCGAGAGGTTTGGCATCGGCGAGCGCGAAATCTGTGGCTGCATCATGCCTGGTGCAGGCCCGCCGACACCGCGGACGGGGCCGGCCAGCCCGGGCTGGGCCTGGAGGAGCGGGCCGGAGGGGACTCCGCGTCCGGCGGCGCGGCCAACCCCAGGCCCAGCGAGAGCGCCGGCGCCGCCACCGGCCTTGGCACGCGACTCGTCGGGGGGTGGTGGGCCCTCGACGGTCATGGAGACGACCTCCTCGCCGCGGAGGAGCATCAGGCCGAGAGTCCTGCGGTCCTCTCGGTCGCCAGAGGCTTTGGAGGACTTGGACGGCGGCAGCCTGCGGAACTCTTCGCAGTCGCCGAGGACGAGGTTCATGTGGCGGTCGAAGGCCAGGAACTTGCCTACCATCTGACGGCCGTCCTGGATGGTGACGCGCATACGATAGTTCACGAACTGCAGCATCTTAGAACCCTTCGGATTCGACATCGCAACAGGGTGGTGGCGGTGGCGCCGGCGGCAGGCGAGATCTGGGTTTTAGGTTTCGGTGTGGCGGGACAAGGCGATTGGGATGGGGAGAATTTGAGAAGAAGAGGAGGGGCTACTATATTAAAGCCTCTAGTCAATCGTCCGTCCGCAAGGACGTTGTCTGCACGTTCCGTCCACACGCTCTAGCTCCTCGCGCGCAGCGTGCCAGCCCGCGGCGGCCCAGCGCACATCGGCCCACTTCTAACACTAGCACCCTGCCGCCCGAGCTGCAGCGCCGCCTCTCCTTCCCCCATGCCGCACACACCGTTGCCTCCCTCCGTGCAGAACCATCGCTCCTCCTCCCAGTGCACGCGCCCACGTTGCCAAGACCACACACCCACGTCGTTGTATAATAAGTTAGTTCGTGCGTGCTGGTGTCACGGCGACTGTCATCTCTTACTCGCATCGAATCATGTCTCGAACCCTCGTTGACGGTGCGGGGAATGAGAAGGGGGTAATCTATGGCGAAGGAGGACGATGCGTTGATGCGGAAGCGCAACAAGGTGCGGAGGAAGCGAATGCAGAGCGACGAGAACGTCGTCTCAGCCCGTGTTGCCGTCATCATCGCCTCCAAGTGTCACTGTAAGCCCGTGTTTATTTATATATGTAATTTTGATCTTATAACTGAATGAGTGATCAATCTAATTAGGTAAAACATTATTTTTGTGAGGATAGATACACATTTATTATTTGTTAGCCTATTTTGTGTGTGTTGTCTGTTGATGGGTATGGATACTCGATGGGTATATTTTACCCGCATGGGTATGAGTTTGGAGGGAAAATGGTACGTGCATGTATATATGGGTTATCCGACGAATAAATCTTTTTCTAACGGGTATGGGTTTGAGATGGTCAACCCCGATGAGTATAGACCCATTTTCATTTTTAAGCGGAAGTAAGAAGTTCGCCATGAGCAAGTGGGTCTTCAATATCTCGTTCGGCTTCCATCTTAGAGCAACTCCAATAGAGTCCCTATTTGAGCCCTTAAACTCATTTTTGAGAGTCCGTGAGAAAAATCGAGAACTCTTAAAAATAGGAGGGCTCTCAAAATAGGCCACTAAGCCCTCATCCCGAGAGGCCCTATCTCGCTCTCATATGCACCATGTGGGCGCGCGTGCTTCCCGCTTGTTTAAATTTGAATATTTGTATTTACATTTAAATATTCGAATATTTAAATATGATAGATGACTATATTCGTGTTGTTTAGATGGTTATGTTTCTATATTTAAATTTGAATATTTGTGTTTGTATTTAAAAAATTGAATATTTAAATATGATAGATGATTATGTTTCTATTGTTTAATACGATAGATGATTTTGTTCATGTATTTAAATTTGAATATTCAAATATGATAGATGATTATGTTTCTATTGTTTAATATGATAGATGATTATGTTGTTATATTTAAATTTGAATATTTGTATTTGAATTTAAAAATTTAAATATTTAAATATGATAGATGATTTTGTTCCTATTGTTTAATACGATAGATGATTATGTTACTATATTTAAATTTTAATATTTGTATTTGCATTTAAAATTTTGAATATTTAAATATAGTTATTCATTATTAAATAATAAATAATTTATTATGTACTATTATTTTATCAAATACATGTGTATAGTGTGTGAAGAAATGGTGAAAATTGAAAATATGGGATTTTTTTGGAGTCACTGCCGGAGTGAAACGCAGAAACTAGGTCTCTCAAAAATAGGGGTGCTCTCAAATCAAAAGTAGCTTGATTTGAGGGTTACTGTTGGAGTTGCTCTTAGGCGTCTGTTGGGGGAAAATACTTCACCCTCAGGACTTTAGAGATTGACAGTCAAAGATAACTTATCGGATTCGAAGCTCGTGCTTATGCTCGAAGGTGGTGAAGTTTCTAAGACAAAAGGTGTTTCGGCTTACCATTCGAAGGTACCCTCCGCAGGCTATGAAGCTTCGGTGGAAAACAGCAAGTCTGATAAGATGTTTGCCTTATCTTCTTACTCCGGGTAGATTTTACCATTTTAACCATGTTCGGAGTACCGAATAGTTTCCACTATGTTGGTTGTAATTGAGGGGTAAATAGGTCTTTTCCTTAGACTTTTTGCCTATAAATACCCTCCTTCTTACTCTGTAATAGGCATCGAATACTCAGCTATTCAATACACAATTTCGGACTACTTAAGTTATTATCCAATTCAGAGGCTCAAGATAGTTCTCAACACAAATCCATTGTTCGTGAGTTCTTAATCTTAGAGAACCTGTTAGCATAATCTTTTACGCCAACAATTGGCGCCGTCCGTGGAGATCCTAGTTTTAAAAGCTAGTTCTCTACTACTGACTGTACTTCGAAGGGCACTTGCGGAGGGAGCTTCGGAGTCTCAAGATTTCGCGCACCATTCAGTAAGGGGCTTCTTAGTGCAGTTCAAATGCCTTTCCTCGCCTTCCCAAACTAATCGAAGTCCTCAGTCTTTGGACCTCATCTTCATTAGATATGCCTCCCAAGCGGAGCCTAGCCTCGGATCCTCCCCGAAGGTCCCCTCGGACCAACGGAGCAGGACCTTCAACTATCCCGACAACCCCCAAAGGCGTTGCCGGACGTCGAGCACCCAGAGGCCCTCGAGCTGCTCCTACGGTGCTCCAAACCGACTACGCCAGTTCCCGAGACCCGGAGCTCCCCTCCGAAGGAGACGAAGACCTTCTTGAGGACGAGGCTACTCAAGTAGCGCGACTTCAGGAGGAAGTGGCTAGGTGGAGGCAAGATGCCGCTGATCGACTCCGCTCTCAAGCTTCCACCCAGGCTCCAGAAGGGCCCCAAGACGGTGGTGCTGGCAACCTTCCCGAAGCTGTCCAAGTCCCAGAGGAGGCTAAGAACGCATCCTTCGATGACGAGTCTCCGCTGCATTCGGACTTGCAAAAGGTGGCCTTCGATCCCAGGTTCAAAGCCTCGAATTGCACAAGTATTTCGGTGGGTCTGACCTGGAAGAATTCGCTCGCTCATATGCCCTGGCGATAGAAGCAAGCGAAGGGGTGAGTAACACTATGGCGAAGTGTTTTCCCCTCTCTCTCGAACACTACGGGACTGTGCTTGTTTGCCGAGTGCCTAGGGCACTCGACGAAGCCTCTTTTGCACTCAGCAAAGGCTTCGCCGAGTGCCACACTTGGCGAACCCCACTCGGCACAAGCCTTATCGGCGATGTGGGGGTTTGCCGAGTGTTTTTATTGGGCACTCGGCGAAGTCTTTGCCGAGTGCAATATAGACTTCGCCGAGTGCCACGCGTAGCACTCGGCAAACATGGCCGGCTAACGGTCGGAGGGCCGTTAACGGGGGTTTGCCGAGTGCCCACGTGGCACTCGGCGAAGGGGGTTTGCTGAGTGCCACGTGGGGCACTCGGCGAAGGGGGGTCGGGGGGTACGTGGCAACTGGCAGGCTTTGCCGAGTGCCCCACGTGGCACTCGGCGAAGGGAGTTTGCCGAGTGCCACGTGGGGCACTCGGCGAAGGGGGGTCGGGGGGGTGTACGTGGCACTGGCAGGCTTCGCCGAGTGCCACGTGGCACTCGGCGAAGGGGGTTTGCTGAGTGCCACGTGGGGCACTCGGCAAAGCCTCCCCAGAATGCACAGAAACGTGCCACGTGGCACGTTTCTGTGCATTTTAGGTGGCTTTGCCGAGTGCAACACTCGGTATTTTTTTTAATTTTTTTTCATTTATTTAATGCATATTTCATACAAAAACACATTCAATCACAAAATTCATCACAAATTCACATTTAGTCACAAAATTTGCCCCAAAATTCACATTCAATCACAGATATTCACATTCAATCACTATATGAATCACAATTTCACTCACATCACAGAAATCACATACACATCACAAAAATCACATTCACATCACAAAATTCACGATCACATCACAAATTCACGTTCACGTCACAAATACATGTTCAAATTGACATCACAAGTTCAAGTTCGCGTTCATGGTGACAAGTTCAAGTTAATTAACAATTTCATAACGGCAACTCACACCACGCCTCACAAGTTAGCATTACCGCTATGCCCAGTGTGTGGAGATGGCTGCGTGTTTGATCCTGCTGCCGATGAATGAATCTGAAAAAAAAAGAAAAATAGTTAGAACAATTGTATATAACAAAAACGACAAAAAACAATATTAGAAACTCACATTGCCACTTTGTGGAGTCCGTGGAGATTGTTGAGGTTGAGGAGGAAGTCCAGGCAGGCCCATATGACCTGAGAAAGATCCACCCATCTGCGCAAACCACTGCTGCATCTAGGTCTGCATCTCAGCTTGCATCTGAGCTTGCATCTGAGCCTGCAGCCGAGCCTCCATCTGGGTCTGCCACTCGGTCCTTTGTGATATTTCTTCATTTAGTTGGGCCTACAAAACATTAATTCACAGTCATTAACGTTCCAAAACAAACAAATTGAAGTGTTCGATGATTGATGAAAATGAACTAACTTGTAGATCAGCAATCAGACCCATAGATGTGTCTCGGCGAGGGCGTATACCCGGACCGGATGTCGAGCTCTGAGCTCTCACCTCAGATAGAGAGGGGGTACTACGGGTATCAATGGCACCGTCGCCCATCAAATATCGCCCATGTCTCTTGCCTCCTCCAGCCCTAATGACCACCTCGCCATCAATGTCATGTGCGATTGGGTCATAATCGGCGCCATGCACTTCCCTTGCCATCTATGAATAGTCTTGGAGGCGTTGATATGCGTTCCGATTAGTGTACGACTCAGCGGGGTCATTTGGATTGTAAGTATTGCCTTCCACCGCTCTCCCTTTGTGAGCTAGAGCATATGCCATGACTTGGGAGCATTCCTGACCCGCATTGGCCGTTGACTGAAACAAGAAGATAGTTAGAGTTATATTGTGCAAGTAAGCGAAAAAAAGAAAATGTAACTACATACCCATCTCGCCCTGAACTGGTCGAGGTTCATCAAGCCTTGATGGTGTGTTGCCCCCGGCATGAGTAGGCGTCTCTGGCGGCATGCATCGTGACTGCTCTGCCACTCGGCAGAACACCACCTATCAACAATTTGGCCCCAACACTCAAGATGAGCGGCACATCACTGTGGAGGGACCTATTTGATGCAAGTGAAGTTATTAATGACATAATATTAAGTATTAGAAGATACACGAGAATACACTTACCATCATGTATTCCTCTTGTGTCAGAAAGGTGGTCCGGGCATCCTTTTTGTTCTTCCTCTCTCGGCGGTGCTGAGCGTAGAAGTCAATAACAGCTTGAATGCGCGCCTCATAATGCATGTCGATGACAAGCTTCTTGGCGGCTCTATTAATAACAGCGGCAGCCTGATCCGCATACCCCTCATCACATCTATAAAAATCCTACATATAGATGTAAAGAGAATGTTATGTAATCCACATGTCAATAGTATTGACACATATATTAAGAAAATAAACTTACCTAGAGCTCAACCCTGACTCGATCGGCTAGGTGGGCAAATTGTCTCCCTTCTCGGTCAGGGCGTCCAGCACACTTTTATAGTGCCTCCATGAGTACGCCGGCTCCATCCTCCCATCAAAAGATACCAAACCAGAGAACTTTTCCTTGATAAGAAGCCCGAGGATGCCGTTTACGTGGCGTGAGCACTCATGACCTGCTCGTTCAACCATAATCTAGTTCCTACCCAGATATCATTAAAAAGTATTAGTATATATTAAAAATTAAACTAACGAAAGGAATACATTATAGACTTTCTACAGCAACTTACCTATTTCCATCGGGTCGAATGAGCGCACGATCAGCTACTGCAACTGGTCGCCTCGGGAGTGACGAAGGACCACGCAACCACACTGCAGCCGCTTCTGTAGCCTGCTCCTCTCCCTCTGCCCCAACCTCCTCCCCACCCTCTACCCCCACCTCCTCCTCCTCCTCCACCCTAGCCTGCTCCTCTTCCTCCTCATCCGACACGTAATCATCGTCGCGACGGGATGCCGGTATATGGCTGGTAGTTTCACTCAAGGGCGCGGGTGCCTTTCCTCTCACTGTTGACTTCTTCGTTCTCCTACCTCGAGGTCTAGATGTGGACCCGACCTCATCTTGAGAGGGAGTGGATTTACTGCCTTTTCCTACTACTGCACTTATTAATTTCTTTAAACCCCCACCATATTTCAATCACCTGCTACGAAAAAGAGTAAATCACTTTAGATAAACCGTGAAATGTGTTATAAACGCATTTATTCTAAAATTAAACATAATTCTCATCCAGCTGCTAGAAATAGTCATCGCCATCCGGATTTGCTGGATCATATGTATCGTCATCACTATCACGTGATATGATGTAATCGTCCAACTGTTCAGGAGGTGGAATGTTGTCATCACTTTGAGTGCTTGAGTGCAATCTCTCTAGCAATTCTAAGTCTCTTCCATTATGAATCTGGTCTCCTTCGTCGGCATCAGCACCACTTTCGTTATCTACTTCCATTGTCTCCGTCAAGTCAATAACAAACATGCCTGGTAGCCCATCTTCTTGAAAGAACTCTCCGTCGTATGTGTTCGGGTCTATGTTATAGTCTTCGTTGTTGGGAACAGGCAGTTTACCATGTGGCGACACCTTATACACAATATCCCAACCTTTAATACGTGCGACGGTTTTGCACGGGTAAGAGAGATAGTAAACTTGTGTTGCCTGTTGAGCCACGATATAAACATCTTCACTCGGCAGGGTGGTATCTTGACGAATTTCTATTAAGCCAAGTTCGGGAGTCTGTCTCACTACTTTGGGATTGAACCAGTGGCATTTAAATATAACGGGATTAAGAGGTTTGCTCCCATTGAAACTCAATTCGTATATTTCTTCGAGTCATCCATAGTAGTCAACCCCGTCTGTGCCCGGAGTAAAAACTCCGGAATTTGTGGTTCTTCGGTTAGGTCGGCTCTGTTCATGGCTTGTTGTGTGGAAACGATAGCCGTTTACGTTGTAAGCTTTGAATGTCTTGACCTTGTAGGCACAACCATTCGCAACTTGCCTCAACTCGGAACTCATTGTCGTGTCGGTTCTTCCCTATAGGTTTAAACGCGATGAACATGTATATTAGTCGCATATAAGATATAATTGAAAGGTACAACTAACTAAAAGTTAATTTGAGAAATACCTTAGTTTTGAACCAAGAAATGAAATCGGGATTGCCATTTCCCACACCATACTTAAGAAGGGCAGTGGATTCCTCAATGTTAGCCTCCCTCGAACCACGCCAAAATCGTCGATGAAATTCCTCAATGTACGGTTCCACTTCGGAAAGGTTTGTCAGGACATACAACATAATCAAACGCCACTCTTCATGTTGCAAGGTCTTATTAGCAGCACCACTTGCACTTCCTAGTTGGCCCCTGAAGATGCTGAGATTTGATTCTTCTTCTGGAAGATTGTAATGGGAAGGTGGATTATGCACGCTAGGAAGATTGTCCGCATAATATCTAGTTGTGAAGTTTGACACCTCCTCCAAAACATATGCCTCAGCTATGGATGCTTCAATTTTGCATTTGTTCTTACATTTATTCCGAAGAATCTTTTGGAATCTCTCAATTGAATAGCACCAACGGCTCTGAACCGGACCTCCCATCCGGGCCTCATACGGAAGGTGCAAGATCATATGTTGCATCGGATTGAAAAAAACTGGGCGAAAAGATCTTTTCTAGCTTGCATAATAACACGGGCGCTAGTGTCTCCATGTCTGCTACCACGGTGTGAGACAACTGTTTAGCACAAAGTTGCCAGAAAAAATTGCTCAATTCAGCTAGAACTCGCCAGACATCCTCGGGGACATAGCCACGAATCATGACCGGGAGCAACCGCTCAATCCATATGTGGTAGTCATGACTTTTGAGTCCGTTTATTCGCATAGTAGCTAGATTAACTCCCCTCTTCAGATTAGCTGCATAGCCATCAGGAAACATCAATGTTTGAAACCACTCAAGTACTTCCCTCCTTTGTCCCCTTGTTAGAACAAAATCAGACTTTGGCTTCGTCCAGGATTTCCCGCTTCTAGGAGGTATCATGTCGAGCTTATGTCTGTTGCATATAGACGCTTGATCCAGTCGGGCCTTGACATTGTCTTTCGTCTTCTCAGGAATATCCATGATTGTGCCAAAAATGGCCTCGACAATATTTTTCTCAGTGTGCATCACATCAATGTTGTGCGGAAGGAGAAGATCATCGAAATAAGGAAGATTCCATAAACATGGCTTGTGAGTCCATGCATGATGCTCACCATATCCGATAAAACCACCTCCTTGTGTATTAATTTGCAAAGACTCTAATTGAGCACGAACATAGGCTCTGGTCATTTTAATTGGTGCTGAGCCTTTAACAGACACATCTTTAGTAAAATTCTTCTTATCCTTCCTAAATGGATGGTTTCGAGGAAGGAATTGTCGGTGCTTGTCAAACGAGGAATATTTTCCACCCTTAGCCAGCCAAATGAACTTCAGAGTCGACCGACAAATCGGGCATGTGAACTTCCCATGCACGCACCAGCCACAAAATATCGAATATGCTGGTAGGTCATGTAGAGAGTACATATACCAGACATGCATTCTGAAGTTTGTCTTTGTACATCGGTCATATGTCAACACATCGTCTTCCCATGCATGGACCAAATCATCCATCAAAGGCTCCATATACACACTCATATTTTTCCTCGGGTATTCAGGCCCTAGAATTATCAAGGACAAGAAAATATTCTGTCGTTAAAAGATGACGCCGGGAGGAAGGTTGAGGGGAATAACAAACTGAGAAACCAAGGGTTGGTTTCGGAGTCTGTGATGAGTGATTGACTGTGTTTAACCTCTGGTTCAAAGGGGTACCTCCGAAGGGGTTCGGAGGTTGGATCTCCGAAAGTGTTCGGAGGTTGTTTCACCGAAGGGTTCGGTGGGCTTTGATTGCTGCAGCTGTTGCAGCGGAGTGTGCTTGTCGGAGGGGTCCAACAGTACATGATGACTGGGTTGTACCGAAGGTCTCGGTACTTTGGGCGGTACACCGGAGTGTGTGCCGAAGGCTGCTAACCTAGAGAGGTCTCCGGAGTACTGGATACACTTGTTTGTTTGTCTGTGGTGCGCAGGGGACTTCGGAGTCGACGAACGGTTCGCGGCAGGTGAACCTGGGTCAAGCGGGAGGCTTGATGCCAGTGGAGCGGGGAGCTCCGTCACAGAGGCTGCGAAGGGGTCTAGGTCGGACCTCGGGTCGAGGTGCACCAGGAGAAGGCAGTAAGTGTGAGGCGTGGCTCCGGGTGAAGGTACTCCGAGACAAAGTCCTCGGAAGCGAGGCACTTCGAAGGGTACTCCGAATGGATTAACTTCAGAGTATGGTGGAACAAGTCCTCAACAGAGGCAAGGTGTTCGAGGTGTGCTCCGGAAGGAGACACTCGAAGGTACCCGACGAAGGTCTCAGAAGTCGAGGTGCATCGAAGGCATGGTCCGGGTGAGGCTCGTCGAGGAGTGTGCTCAGGGAGAGACACTACGACGAAGGGCTCATGGAATGCTTCATGCGGAGGCCTTGGACGAAGGAGGGACTTCGAAGGGTGGTACTCCGAAGGTGGGGCTTCAGAGTGAAGCAGGCTTCGGAGCAAGGCTGGCTCCGAAGCAAGGATGACTTGTGGTACTTAGGCCATGCATGGCTTCGGTACACGGACTGACGGAGTTCGAGCTGGGAGAAGCTGCGAAGCCGTGGTGGTCCACTCCGAAGGTGTTGGTGTGAAGGCCCAAGGGCTTTGACGGCTTCGGCTCAAAACCGTCACTGTATCGGAGGCTAACTTCGGTGAAGCGAAGGCCATCAGGCTCAAGGCTTCTCACCGAAGCTACCGCACCCCTCGCGTGCGAAGGGGGGCTTCAGAAAAGTCAAAGACTGCAAAGGCTGACATTGTCTGCTCTGCAAAAAGCTGACGCTGTCCCCTCTGCAATGCTGACAGAGAAGCCTCCAGAATAAAGTTGACTACCTTTTGTACCCTTCTGTTTTGTAGAGACAAAACCAATGTAAACCCTAGGGGTAAAGTAGTCAATTCCAATGGGTGAATAGTGGCTATAAATATGGGGCTAGGTAGGTAACATTTAACACTTTGAGCATTTACTGTTGAGCTCCTGTACTAGCCACCACACTTTGTATTCATCCAGTGAGTTCATTTATTGTGTTCCTTGTTCAAGCAGCGAAGCTCTGATCGAAGCCCGTGTTTCTTATCGTGTCTAAGCCCCTAGTGAAGTCTGTTAGTGTGCATTTAGACCTTCGGTGTACGAAGCCCAGCACCAGTTGCTGTCGCTAAGTATTTGGTCGAAGTCCTCAAAGGGTTGTCCACTCTTGCGAAGGGTGAAATGCGAAGCCTGCTCGAAGCACCATGTGTGCGGAGCCTGCACTGACTTAGCATAGTAGATTTTTCGAGGTTGCGTGTTGAGCGAAGTCTTCTTGGCTTCGTACTTTTACTCCTTGCGAAGCCTGTGTTCGGAGCTGTCATATACCTCCGAACCAGAACTTCGAAGGTTGTGTTCGAAGCCTGTTCCGCAATAGACTGAATTAAAACAGAAGGTTGTTTTTAGCCTGAAATTTTAAAAGCTCCCATTCACCCCCCTCTGGTCGCCATTTCCGGTCCAACAATTGGTATCAGAGCGAGGTTAAGATCACCAGTTGACCTTAACCGGTTTTGTGATCTGTTGGCGACATGGACAAAGCCAGTAAAATTCCTCTGTTCGATGAGACTAATTTTGCATACTGGAAGGTGCACATGGAGGCTTACTTGTTAAGCCAAGGAAATGCAATTTGGGAGATTGTGGACTCACAATACTCCATCCCTGATACTCGCACCTCTCAAACAGAGAAGGATCAGTATAATGCCAACTCCAAGGCAAGAAATATACTGTTCATTGGTTTGAGTAGAAATGAGTTTGATAGGGTACAACACCTTAGGACTGCTAGGGAAATTTGGACCACTCTCACTATTTTTCATGAGGGCTCTACACAGATCAAAGCCAGGCGCCAAAGCACATACAATCAACAGTATCAGCTGTTTGTGCAGGCACCTGGTGAATCTATAGATGCCATGTTTTCTCGCTTTGATGCGATAGTGAGTAACTTGCGGTCCAACGGGACGCTTGCTTACAATGATCACGATAGGGCTATCAAGCTTCTCTATGCTCTTGATCGTAGCATATGGGAAGTGAAGATATCCAGCATTGAGGAGTCTGCAGGTTATGACACATTGACCTGTGATGAGCTCTTCAGCAAGCTGAAGTCCACAGAGATTGCCAAGGCATCTCTTGCAGTGCACAGGAACTCCTTGCCACAGCCATTGGTATTGGTTTCTAGCACTAGCCGTGGCACCACTGCAGAACCAAACACATCTGGCACTTGTGTTCTCGCAGATGGTTTTGCTTTGTCCTCCCTGGTCTCCGTCACAAAGGAGCAGGTGGACACTCTGGATGATGATGAGCTTGCTCTCATTGCCAGAAGGTTCACCCGTTTTTATCATGAGAGACGGGATTAGAGGAGAAGTGGTTTTAGTGGTTGCTTTGAATGTGGCGACACTTCTCATATTAAGGCCAATTGCCCGAAACTCAAGAAGAGAGATGAGAGTGAGCGCCCTAAATACCACAAGAAGAAGAGGAAACCCTTTGTGAAGGGCAAGCGGGGCAAGATGGCTAAGAAAGTAGCCAAAGCCGCTTCCAGAGCATTTGTTGCTGCTCTCAGCGACATCGACACTTCCTCAACTGAGGAGTCGAGCTCTGAGGAGGAGGAGTCCCCAAGGAAGGAGGACAAAAAGGACAAGAAGGGATGAGACTTCACCGGCCTTTGCTTCATGGCCGACAGCGATCACAGCGGCGATGAGCTTGACTCATATGAGGTACCACTATCCTCTGACCAGCTTTTAATTAAACTAGATGAGCTGAATGAAGTAGTTCTTGGTCAAGATAGATTACTTGTGCAAGTCGCTAGAGAAAGAAAAGACCTTAGACTTAGGCTATCTGTATCTACTGATTATGCCATGCTTAAGTCTAGAGTTAATGATGCTGAATGTGAATCTTGTACTGTAGTCATGGGTGAGCTTGCTCAGTTGCGTTCTGTACATGCTCAAACTCTATCTGAGCTTGAGACTGCACAGAAGCAGCTTTTGGTGGTGGATTCTAGACCTCATGATATTATTGAATGCATGAACTGTTCTTTATTACGCGAGAGCATTAATTTACGTGATAAACATGTTCATGATTTAGAGGCTAGATTGGAGAGGGCCGGTAGTTCTAAGGATGTGCAACCTGTTTGTGACACGTGCATTACCCTTAAGGACCAGCTAGGCACTGTTAGAGAGCGAGCTGAAAACCTAATGACTGAAAATGAATACCTTCTTTCCGTGGTTAATAAATGCACCGAGGGAAAGGGTAGGATGGATTTGCTCTTGGCCAAGACCAAGATGTCTGCTGACAGAGCAGGGGTAGCTCTAGGTTTGGGTTTTGAGAGAATTTCTTCAGACAGTAAGAACAAAACTGTTTTCACCTCACCCACTACCTTAGAGAAAGAGAGAGCTCTGTTAGACACTCCATCAGCCAAGAAACCTACCCGAGCTCAAAAGAAAACCACTCCTCCTGCCAAGAAAATCCCTCCAAAGAAAACCACTCAGCAGAAGCCCAAGGAGCCTGTGAGAGTTGCTCCTAAGACCCATGAGAGTGCCCCTAAGAGAGTCTTCCATTGTTCCTACTGTCAGCGGGCGGGTCATTTGGTTGGTTTCTGTTTTTATCGCATCAAGGATGAGCGACGCTTTCAGGCAATGAGTTACCAGGACATGCATCACCCATCTTTAGGTATGCATGAGTCTGAGTTTTACTGTCGTCCTGTTTTCGAGGCTCCTCGTGCTTCTCGGAGAGGTTTTGCTCCTTGAGGTGTTCACCATATTCCATATGGTGGTAGACCCCGGGTGAGTAGCTTTGTACCTCGTCAGAGTAGGAGACCTCGTCATGTTGTCCGTTCACAGCATGTAGGCAGACCTCACACTTTGCATCATTCTGATTATCCTGTGTGTAGACAGTCTACTTTTACTGTGCCTACTACTCGTGTCACTCAGTGCTGGATGCCTCGTCGTTTTTTCACTCACCCCAGCACTGAGCGATCGAGATTCTCTTATCATGTGTAGGCGATAGATCGAGGCTTGGAGGGCACGTGGATCATGGACTCCGGTTGTTCGCTCCACATGACCGGAGATGCAGCATGGTTCTCCAGCCTCACAACAACCAAGCAAAGGGAACATATCACCTTCGACAACAATCGAAGGAGTAGAGTGAAAGGTAAAGGTGTGATAAGAATTAACTCGAATTTCACTCTCAAAGATGTTGCTTTGGTTGAAAACCTAGGATATAATTTGCTTTCTGTATCTTAGTTGCTTGATGAGGGCTTCAAAGTGCGATTTCATCGCGATACTTCGCAAGTACTCAATTCTGATGGCGTTGTTGTTTGTAAGATCTATAGAGTTGGGAGAGTTTTTGGAGCTGACTTTTCAGAATCATCTGGTTCTTCTCATTGTCTTGTTGCACATTCTACTTCTGAGCTTTGGAAGTGGCATAGGAGACTAGGGCATATGAGCTTTGAGTTGCTCGCTCGTTTGAGTGCCCTAGGTCTGATCCGAGGATTGCCCAAGCTCAAGTTTGAGAAGAATTTAGTTTGCGCTCCGTGTCGACATGGAAAAATGATTGCCGCTTCGCATTCGCCAGTCACCACAGTGATGACTGAACAACCCGGAGAACTTCTCCACATGGACACTGTAGGTCCTTCTCGGGTTAGTTCTTTAGGCGGCAAGTGGTATGTATTAGTTATTGTCGATGATTTCTCTCGCTACTCTTGGGTCTTCTTTCTTGCCAACAAGGATGAAGTGTTTTCACACTTTTGGAGCTTGGCTTTGAGACTTTTCACTGAACTCCCTGGTGCATTGAAATTCATTCGTAGTGATAATGGCACTGAGTTCAAGAACAGTCTTTTTGTTGACTTTTGCTTGGAGCATGGCATAGAACATCAATTCTCTGCTCCGCGGGTTCCTCAACAGAACAGTGTTGTTGAGAGAAAGAACCGTACTTTGGTTGAGATGGCTAGGACGATGCTCGATGAGCATATGACTCCTAGAAAATTCTGGGCTGAGGCCATGAACACTGCATGTTACATCTCAAACCGAATCTTCTTACGCTCAATTTTGAACTTGACATCTTATGAGCTACGTTTTGGGAGACAGCCCAAGGTTACTCATCTTCGAGTATTTGGTTGTCGCTGCTTTATCCTAAAACGTGGAAATTTGGACAAATTTGAGTCACGTTCTTCTGACGGGATCTTTTTGGGTTACACTACACATGGTCATTCTTATCGTGTTTATAATTTGGAAACTAACACTGTCATCGAGTCAGGTGATGTGACTTTTGATGAATCAACCCCCTCTGTTAGTTCTGCTCTTGAACAGGCAAATGAACATGGCATGGAACAGACCATCTTCGAAGAAGAAGATCCCGGAAATTTCGAGGATGAACCCCTACTACCCTCAACATCAACCCCCGAAGCTGACCCGCTTCAACCACTTCGGCACAAGGTCCCGAAGCAACCACCTCGACATCGGTCATCTTGGACCACTCCAACGCACAAGTTGAGGGGGAGTCTGCATCCCACCGCGATGCTCCACATCATGTTCAAAGGATGCACCCTCCCGAGCAGATCATTGGTGAGCTTGATCAAAGGGTAACACGTTCTCATGCTCATTTCATTGATTCCACTTTTGTTGCTTCTTTCGAGCCTTTAGATGTTTGTCATGCACTTTCTGATTCTAGTTGGATCAATGCCATGCATGAGGAACTTGAAAATTTTGAGAGAAATCAAGTCTGGTCATTAGTTGATCCTCCTCCAAATGTTCATTTCATTGGAACAAAATGGATTTTCAAAAATAAACTAGGGGAGGATGGGTCTATAGTTAGAAACAAGGCTAGGCTTGTAGCTCAGGGTTATTCTCAATTAGAAGGAATTGATTTTACTGAAACTTTTGCACCTGTTGCTCGTCTTGAGGCCATTAGGATTTTGCTTGCCTTTGCGACATCCCGGGGATTCAAACTCTATCAAATGGATGTCAAAAGTGCTTTTCTTAATGGTTTCATAGGCGAAGACGTTTATGTAAAACAACCCCCTGGTTTTGAAAACCCCAAATACCCACATAAAGTTCTTAAACTTCATAAGGCTCTTTATGGACTCAAGCAGGCCCCTCGGGCTTGGTATGACTGACTTAAGTCTTTTCTGCTTGAGCGGGGGTATTTGATGGGATCTGTTGATAAAACCCTGTTCACTCTCAAGCATGGCAAAGATTTCCTTCTAGTGCAGATTTATGTGGATGATATCATCTTTGGTGGCTCTTCTCATGCTTTGGTTGCTGAGTTTGCAGATGCCATGAGCAGGAAATTTGAAATGTCCATGATGGGTGAACTCACCTTTTTCCTTGGGTTGCAAATCAAGCAAAGCAAACAAGGTACATTCGTCCACCAGACGAAGTACACCAAGGAGCTGCTCAAGAAATTTGACATGGCCGATGCGAAGCCTCTCGCCACTCCAATGGCTACATCTGTAGCATTGGATCCTGACGAAGATGGAGAAGCCGTAGATCAGAAGGAGTTCCGAAGCATGATCGGCTCCCTCCTCTACTTGACTACTACGAGGCCGGACATACACTTCGCAGTGTGTCTGTGCGCTCGTTTTCAAGCTTCACCACGAGCTTCGCACCGCCAAGCGGTAAAGCGCATCTAAGGTATCTCAAACATACCCTTGAGTTCGGCATATGGTATTCAGCGTCTTCCTCTTTATGTCTTCGAGGTTATTCAGACGCGGATTTTGCTGGGTGTAGGATTGATAGGAAGAGTACCTCTGGTACTTGTCATTTTCTGGGTACATCACTGGTTTGCTGGTCTTCCCGTAAACAGTCTAGTGTTGCACAATCGACGGCTGAGGCCGAATATGTTGCTGCAGCTAGCTGTTGCTCTCAGATTTTGTGGATGGCTTCCACTTTGCGGGATTTCGGGTTAGATTATAAGAGTGTTCCACTTTTCTGTGATAACACTAGTGCTATTTGTATTGCAAACAACCCGGTTCAGCACTCTAGAACCAAACACATTGATGCGCGATATCATTTTCTCAGAGATCACAATGAGAAGGGTGATATTGAACTTCAATATGTTGATACCCAACACCAGCTAGCTGATATTTTCACGAAACCCCTCGATGCTTCTCGATTTGCCTACTTGCATGGGGAACTTGGTATTTGTCACCCTTATGACATTTTATGAGGGGGAGCTGACTTTAATTATATTGCATATGCTCATCATGGTGTGAAATTGCATTTACATCTGTTGCACTTATATGCCCAATTCTAATTCATGAAATCATGACAGCTCAACTCTTTTAATTTATCTGAAACAGTAATGTGCATGATGTTTTCTTTCCAAATTCAAATCATGCTCACTGCTTAGTCTTGAATCTAGCATGTTTTAGGCAGGACTGCTTTAGCTATCTTTTACCTGCTTGATAGCAAGACACTTTTTCTTTGGATGCTAACCATTGCAACTTGAAAAATTGTTCTACATATTCATGGATATTCATAAAGTGCCAAACAATTTGTTCACTTAATCACAATTCCAAAAATCCATGATTTGCATGCGTCAAAGTGAAAAGATCCAGGTGGGTTTGTTTGTCGCACTACTCTATTCTAGACTACTTACCATTGCACATTGGTCTAAACTGGAATAGTGTAGTGTCTGCCAAAATCGATGCCTTAAGCTTCTGATGGATTTCATGCCTAGGCTTGGCCTGATTGGAAAGTATAAGGTGGACAAACAAATAACCCCTGACATTATGAAAAGAACAACAAAATACATTGATCTTCAAGTTTGCTTTTAAATGCTCTACTTGAACTGGACTTGTCTGTCTAGAGTAGAAATTGACTAGCTTTGCGCAGTCCTTGCTTTCACTTGTCTAGTTACCTTGATTGAGTGGTGATGCTTTTATTTCAAAATGATAAAATCACATGCTATCATCATGTTTTTAGAGAATGTTAAATTGAGCTGAGCATATGAAAATTTGGTATTAATATTGGCATTTTTTTGCTTCATATGTCTTTGCAACTCTGTCCATTTGAAGCTATGCATCTTTTGAATGCTCCTTGATGCTTGCATTGCCAAAGGAGGAGAAATTTGAGTTCTCTGTTGCAAAGGGAAAATTAACTCAGGGGAAGTTTTTATCTTGAAAAAGGGGAGATTTGCCGAAGTGGCTTTTACTCTTTTAAAAAGGGGAGGAAAATTCTTTATCAAGTGACATGATTTGGCTCGTTTCTAAGTTTTTATGGTCACTTGTGTGCTGAAATCTTTTAAATTTCTTGAACTTGAATTTGGTTGTCAATGCACTCATCAAGGGGGAGATTGAGAAACCAAGGGTTGGTTTCGGAGTCTATGATGAGTGATTGATTGTGTTTAACCTCTGGTTTGAAGGGGTACCTCCGAAGGGGTTCGGAGGTGGATCTCCGAAAGTGTTCGGAGGTGTTTAGAAGGTTGG
>JAAALK010001405.1:0-118903 GCA_019279435.1 Zizania palustris
TACATCCCTACATACCAAACCAAAGAATTAACGTTGACATTGTTGAAACAAGTGTAGATGGTACCTCCAGGTAAACCATGGAAAACGATGCAACTAGATGGTCTAATACCTCGAGTAACAATATGATCTATGTAGATTTTTTAAATAGTATTTTTTTAAAAAAATTAAATTTGTAAGGTGATTTGAAAAAATTACAAAAATAGCATCCAGTTGGTCAACCATCGGCCAATAGGTGGCCGACTAGCGACCAACCCATGCCGTGTCGTGCCCCCACCGACCCACGCCACGCCTGCCCCGTGCCATGCCTGCCCCGCGTCCGCTTGCGCCGCGCCGGCACGCCCCCTTGCCTCCCACACCCGTCGGCCCCCTCGCCTCTCGCACTCCCGCACCCCCTCGCCTCTCACGCTAGCTGGCCCCGCGCCCGCCGCCCGTCGCCTCGGCCAACTGGCGCGGACGTGGCTCCAGTCGGCCAACTAAGTATTGACTAACTGTCATGTGCCACCAATTGGCCGATGATTAGCCGATTGGACACTATTTTTGTAATTTTTTAATCCACCGTAAAAATTGATTTTTTTTTTAAATTACTAATTTAAAAAAATCATTTGTGTATGTGTCGATGTAGTGGTGCTCAGTTTTTCATGGTTATGCGCGAACAACATATTTCCATCTTCTTCTCTTTAGTCTCGGTAGCTTGACTTTTTTAGGCGGAGCTTGTAAACTATTTTTCCAGTTTTATATTATAAGTCATTTAACTTTGTATAATCTATTTTATTAACTTTTACCAAATTCATAGAAAATATAAAAAACTATAATATCAAATTAATTTTATTATGAAATATATATTTATTTGATATTGCAATGCTAATATATTCTTAATCATGGTCAAAATTAAAGTTTAACGTACAAAAAGTTAAATAACTTATAATATGGAGTAAAAGAAAGGAATTAACTAGGATGCCTGAAACAGCGGAGAAGTGTGTATCTCACACATTTTTTGTGAAGCAAAAAAATGCATCTTGGATTACTCATCTTAGAGTGGATGATTTAACTATTTGTCACTCTCTTCATGTGTCAATTAATGGACTACATGTCAGTGACTCAGGTGACCATACATATCAGTGGCTCGGAGTAGTAATTTTATTGCTACTCACATGTTAAGAGCGGCAAATAATTAAATCCCCCTCTCGGAATAAGAGATCAGACGTTTATGTCAAGCTCCACCGCCTCTCAGCTGCCATGGAAAAAGAGAGAAGAAACTCACTTACCTAATCTGTTCGCCGGCGATGTCATGTCCACCGGTGGGCCGCCGGAGAAGAACAACGGATGCAGCTCGTGCCAATCGTTGCACTTGCACCGCCCGCCAAGAACCCTCCCGCTCGATCGGGCTTCTGCTGTAATACATGAGATTGATCATCACCAACGCAATTATATCGGCTTGGGCGCTTGGCAACTACGGCAGCCGTCCGCCGGCCGGCCGGCGACATGTTACGGATAGGTTTGTTTGGCCTATAGATGTGACATCTCTCCTCGTACACACTCGGCCATTACGAGGGAAGTAGTCACTTTAACAATTGAATTAATTTCAGAACGAATCATTCATATTTCTGATAGTTACGGCGACACATAGTAGCATAATTGTTACAAAAAAGTCGTATGAGGCATACCTCGTGACCAAGTATTCATTACATCAGAGTTTGCAAGCGAAAACCGGAGTCTCTCATCTCATCATAACTCGATTAGTTGGGAACTAGGACAGAAAACCTAATCTTCACGGTATTCTTCCTCCTCGACGCCTCCTTCTTCCAGCCCACAGTTCTTTTCTTCGAGGCCCTCATAATTTGGTAATAGAGGGGTGAGTACGAAAAGTACTCAACAAATTCCGGAATGTAATACAGATGCATTCGGGATCAAGGAGGGCTTATGGTTTATTTTTATAAATATGCAGGAAATTTCTAAGTGTACTTTTGGGATTGAAGTTCTCAACCTCAATCGAGATTGTAAAAACAAGAGAAAATTAATTTGTTCAAATCCTTTCCAAGCGAACCTGGCATTTCTCAAGGAACACTTTTCCACATTCTATCCCATTGTTTTTTCCCACAGAGTGAGGCTACCTCTCCCGGTATATATCTCCTCTTGGCACAACAATTGACCATCCATTTACCACAACCATTCATCACCCTGCCTCGAACCAATTCCACACCTTAACTCTATGAAGTCTTTCGACTTCCCTAACACACACAGGTTTGTTGCCAACTACTAAGGCTAGTCATACATCACGAAGGCGTACTCTGGTAACACTTCCCATCCCTTCAACACATTTTTCTTTTTAAAACAAAACCAAACACTACACAAGGAAAACTTATATGTGCACACGCCCATGACCGTGGGCACGACTGTTCGAACAGATTTACTTCAGCTGAAGGTGTACTCTTTACCCTCACGACACAAATCACTCCTACTACCCGCGAAGTAGAGGAGGATTCATGACAAGGTTCATCTGAAGCAGACTAAGGATACCGCACTACTGTCAGAACGGTTCTACGACCAAGGATCATGGGTCCACGACCTCCTTTTTCCTTTAGGAATCCGAGGTGCTCTCCACCATCACTTTTCCACATAACGCCACCTCAGGGCACACTCTCATTCCCCCGAGCACCCCGTCGTGATTCCACGTCCTCCGCAGGAGCAGATTATCTAAAGCCTACTAATTCAAAGCCAGAGACAGATCCATGATACCCGTGAGGTTGCACGATTGTGGTGCAAGATATCGCTCCCCAAGGCTGTCCTTAACGTTATGTGAAACCGCACCACACAGGCCGCGTTTCCTCATAACGAAACTTTCATTCACAAATCCCCTATTTTTCCATTTTTGTTTCCAACATTTTTGGTACCTTGTACCACTTTCAAAAACACTTTCTCAAATCCCAATTTTCATCCCTCACACAATCATTCCATCATTTCACACATATCGAGCATGAGTATTGACAAGTGTGACATAATATTTAAAAGATGGAAGTTGATTTCATACAACCTACCACATTATTAGGATAAGTTGCAATCCTCATAAAGGTTATCAAGGCATACAAGCGCAATCATCAAGGAAAGGCTAGGTACAACAAATTTTAGGTTTTATTCGACTTAATCGCACAAGCGACGTCGTTATTAAAGTGTATGTGTGGGTGCATCCTAATCATGCATATAGCAAATTTGTTTCCAAATCAAATGGGATCAATATGTTCAAGGTAAGGTAACTTGCCTTGCTCGGGGAAATAGTCGGGGTCATCGAAGTCGTTTCCCTCCGGAACTTCGGTTTCAACCCCTAATATGAATTTAGAGTCAATAATTAATTAGAGTTTTTATTTATCTTTTAAAAATTTGGAAAATATTGTTTATGTAAAGTTTAGATTTTTACAAACTTATATAATTTTTAATGAAAATTTTCTAAGTTTAAATGTTTTTTCTACAAATTTTTAAAGTTGCAATCATATTCTGAAATTGGAAAAAAAGAGAAAAATTTACTATTCATAATGGGCCGAACAGAAAATTAATTGGAAAATTCGAAATCTGCACTGTTCATCTGTGTTGGGTCGGCCTGGTTCTATTCCCCGGAAATTAAACCAAAATAAAAAAACTACTATTATTGCTGGGCCGGCCAAAACGGCCCAAGGGGCGCTACGTGCGCGCGGCCAGGCCGGCGTGTGGCCCAGCGGCTGGCTCGGCAGTGGGGCCCACTTGGCGGTGGCTGTGGGCTGCTGGCTAAGGGACCCACTGGTCAGTGGCGGGGAATAGAGGAGGGCTCGGCGGCTGGAGGTTGAAGACGACCTCCAACGACCAAAACTTTTCTGGTCATAACTTTGTCATTTTAGCTCCTATTGCCATGAAATTTTAAAGGGAGCTAGAGTACCACTAGAGGAACCTATCTGTTGGCGTAAAAGTTACACCAACAGGTTCTTAGCAGTTAAGAACAAACAAACAAGAGGTTTGTGCTTTTAGGACAAACTTGAGCCTCCGTAAAGGATAACAACTCAAGAGGTCCGAATATGTGTGTTTGAACCACTGGTTCTGGATCCTTCTTACAAGGTACAATGGGGGTATTTATAGGGAGAAAGGTTTAAGGAATAGACCTATTTACCCTTATATTACAAATGACCTTCAGTATTATAAACGAGGTTATACACGGTAAAGTGCTGCAGGGTAGATGGATAAGCAAGGCATCCAATCAGTCACGTCTTCCTGCTTCGAAGCCTCCTCTCTTCCTTCGGAGGATCCTCCGAGACTTCGCATCGTGACACCCTTCGACCGTGCTGACGTATCATCGAGCATTAGTCAGTCATCTTCGGGACCTTCTTAGAGCCTTCGGAGGGTTAACCTTTAAGTCCTGAAAATGAAGTAATTTCCCCCAACAGTAGCCCCTCGAATACGCCTATCTGTAGATAACCTATTTTTAGAAAGAAGGCAGTATACGAAAGGAACATTTTTAGTTTCTGAGGCTTAAAGGGAATGCGAAGATACTATGATTTAGCCCAGAATATTAAGCCCAATATTTTAAAACGTTTGTCTCCGAATTTTGGTATAGTGGGAAAACTCCCTGGAGCAGCATGGCTTCGGAGCATGAGTGTTATGAAAGCGGTTACGGAGTGTGAACGTCGTGCAGGCGGTTACGAAGTGTCTTTCGTCGTGCAGGCGGTTACGAAGTGTCTTTCGTCGTGCAGGCGGTTACGAAGTGTGAACGTCGTGGGGTACCGTCAATATGACCGTTACGGCGCAAATAGCCGTTACCCTCTGTAAAAAAGAAGTAACGGTCGATTTCTTCAGCGGTTGCACGCCGTTCCAATTACCAGCCCCACCTGTCGGCGACGGAAGCCGAACCTGCAGTGTGAAACTCCTCGAAGAGCAGTATAGGTCGTGCGGTTATAAAAGGGGGAGAAAGGGATTACTGGAAGTTTTTTACCGCATTCACCGTTCTTGCAATTCACCTTTCCCCTCAACCTTCCGCCCCTTCGAGCACTTGAGCGTAATGGCGAGAACCAGCCACACCACTCCCTTGGCGGCCAACACTCTGGCGCAGCGGCAGGCATGGGCAGCATCAGCAGCCACGGTAATGGCGGGGGGCCCGGGCGGTGGTTGGCCCAAGAACCCTCGGGCGCTCCGTCCGCCCTCCAAGAAGAAGATGGCCCAGAGCTTCGTCATTGGTCAGTCAGTGAGCACAGCGGAGTCCATCGAAGAAGCAGTAGACGGGAAGTTGGGAGCCGGAATGAGGACTCGTGTTCCCGGGACAGAGTCGACTCCACGGCCTCGGCGCGGAGAAGTGGTAGTCTTCGAGGCGTTCTTCGAAGCTGGCCTGGGGCTACCAGCCGTGGATTTTCTGGCAGAGGTACTAGACCTGTTCCACATTACCCTGCCTCAATTGTCCCCCAACGCAATCGTCCGCCTGGCCGTCTTCGAGTGGGCTCTTCGGGCGGAGGGGTGTGAAGGGCGCTCCGAGATCTTCGCAGCGACCCACGAAGCTATCTGCCAGCCGAAGCCTCAAGATGGGCCCGGAGACTCGAAGGTGACAGTGGCCTTCGGCAGTGTCAATTTTCAGCTACGGCGGGAGCACGCTCTTCATTTCCCTGCGAAGGCCATAAACGATCGATGGTATACAAATTGGATACTTCGGTGGTTTTACGCCGAAGTAGGAGAAGACTCCCCCCTTTCGGGCCCTCTTCAAGAAATCTGGTTCCGGAAGGAAGCGGACATCTCCCCGAACCCTAGCCTGCTCACGACGAGGCTAGGGTTGCTGGCTTCAGTGGCTCGTCGCATGAGCATGCGAGACCTGGCCGAAGAGTTCGTAGGCCTTCGGATCTCACCCCTCGGAGCCAGTTGGCCAATCTCCATCCCGCGAGCCTCGGAGGGGGACCTCCGAAACATAGGTACGTCTTTCTCCTGCGACATCATTTTATACGAACACATTAATTATACTTATGCTTCTTATACCTTTTCTTTCCAGCGGCGCCTCTGGCCTTATCCCCGGACGACATAGTCCGGGCTACCGAGCGAATTCTCGGAGCCCCTTCGATAGCCGAGAGGCAGAAGAGGCTGGAACTGGTAGGGAGTTGGGAGCGCTCGAACAGGGTGTGGAGAGCCCTCGGCATGGAGCCCCCGCAGCTTCCCGACTTCGCCCCGGCTGGAGCGGCGGCTCGCAAGAGGAAAGCAGCGGCCGAGCCCTCTAAAAAAGCTGGCAAGCAACCCGCTCAGAAAAGGGCGGTGAAGCAGCCTTCTCACTTGACGCCTGCTTCGTCTTCTTCGTCGCCGGACGAGCGGAGCCCAACTCCCGAAGAGACAGAAGACTCCGGAGGCGCCACAGCGAAGGCTTTCGAGGATTACCTTCTGATCGACGAAGACATGGGGGAGGTCCTCACAAACCTCCCCGACAGGGAGGATGTTAATGTAACCCTACTGACTCCTCCTGCGCCTGTCAACGTGCAAGTGGAGTCAAACTCTACCTCCGACTTGCCTGCACCCGAAGGGGTTTCTGCGGAGGTTGTGGCCCCGACGGACGAAACCGAGGTCAGGGCTTCGGGGGATGACTTCGACAACATCCTCCGGATGTACGAAGTCCTGGAGGATCCGGCGATCCTTCCTCAAGCGGCTCTTGGAGGTATTTTCCCAGAGCTCTTTCCTTTTTCATCGGCATTCGCTTGCTATCTGCAGAATATGTTAATTAACCTTGACATTTGAAACAGGTACCTCTTCGGGTATCGAGGCCTCGGTGGTGCCCGACGTCCCTACTTCCTCGGAGACAGTCACCCGGGCGGACCCTCCGGCTCCCCTGGGGGCTCCGAGCCCGGTGGCAGAGAACGTATCCTTCGGAGCGGATGATGTGCTCCCCGGGACGGAATTGGCTCCGGCTGTGGCGACCTCGACTACTGACGGCGCCTCCGACAACGTGGCTCCAGCCGGAGATGTGGCGGCCGAAGGTCAAGATGCTCTTGCCTCTCCCCCTTTTGTGCCGGGGAGGGGTAAGAGTATTTCCAGCTTGGGCCTTCGGGTTGACCAAGCGACGCCCTCCGTCGGCAACTCAGAGGACGAGGCTGCCGAGGACGACGCCCGGGCCTTGTCTTGGCTCCCTCTTCTGGCTCCTTTCTTGGAGCATCGGAGCGGCCTTCGAAGGCTACTGGAGCCCCTGGCTGAGAAAAGCCAGGATATTGCCAATTCGGAGTTGATCTCCGCTTTGAGCGAAGTTAGGGCTTCGAGCCTCAACACGGCCCTCGAAAGGGCTGCCCTTCAGGTATGAAAAGACACCACAGTTGCTGTATTTTAATGGTCAAAGCTTCTTTAGCACTTACCTTGTTTTCCTTGCAGCAATTCGCCCTTGCTAGAGCGGCAGCGACTTCCAGTGAGGTCGAAATTAACCGACTTAACCGGAAGGTTACAGCCCTTCAAACAGCCCTTGATGAGTCCACCGGGAGGTCTCTCCGGCTGAATGAGGAACTCTTGGAAGAACGGAAGGCCAAGGCCGCGTCTGACGAAGCCTTTGAAGCCCTCCGCTCTCATGCCGAAGAAGCCGAAGCTGAACGAGTGGTTCTCCGTGCGGAGGTCGAGAAGCTTCGCCAGGATGCGGCTGCTTCGAACGGACATCTGGTGGAACTTCAAGGGGCTCTTAGCCAGGCAATGGCTCAGAAGAGTTCCCTGATGCTCCGGGTGGCCGCGTTGGACGCAACGGTTGCAAGCCTGGAAGTAGCAGATAGAAAGAATTCCAGTACTGCTGACCGTACCTTGGAAGCTCTTCAGGGTACGTTAGAGTACTTTGGCACCATGTGCCCTTCGACCTCTGCTGCAACCTTCGAGCCGCTCGACCGGAAGCTGACGAGGATCCAGGTAGCTTCGTCGCTGATGAAGAATTCCGGGGTACGGTACGGAGAGATCTCCGGACAGTGCGCCGGCATCGGGGTTCTTCGCCACCTCGAAACTCTTCGGATTCCCCTCGATTCGGTTGGTGGTTCGTCTCCTGGAGGCTTCGCGGATGATGACCTGCTGCGGCCGTCTTCGGAGGTGGCTTCGGCGTGGGAAGCTTTCCGATCAGTATGGAAGGCGGACCACAAGGTTGCTGCTAAGGCTTGGATCGACGAGGCTCGCCGGCAAAAGCAAGCTCAGGCGAAGCCACCACTCCCGACTTCGCCAGCGCCTTCGGTCCCAGCTCCGCCAACCGACCCGCAGGTCTAGCTGCTTAGGGTTGTTGTGTACCTGTGGTCTTGTAAACTTTGTTTAATTAATGAGAAAGTTATAAACAGTACTTGTCTTGGGTGTTCTTCTCTTTTTTAGGTTCTGTCATGCCCTTCGAGCCCTGACTTCGTACTTTTGGAAACTACTGCCGAGCTTCGAAAGGACGTGGGCAGTTCTTGAGAGTTTGAGGCCTTATCGCCGCTCTCGCTTTTCTGTTCCTCGCGGAGACGGGGGGGAAGTTACCCTTGAAGTACGAAGGGATGTTTTGTCTTATATTAAAGAGGAAGAAAAGGAAGAGGGGTCTTCGTCCTCCGAGCCCGTTGACTGGTCCGACTCGGAGTATCAAGCTGGAAACCTTGCCGAGGACGGCTCCGAAAGGCTCTTGACGTGGGCCGAACTTCAGGAGGAGCAGAAGAAACTGCGAGCCTCGAAGAAAAAGAGAAGTTCCCGGCCTAAAAAGACTTCAAGCTCCGAAGGGCAAAGTAGCCGCAGGGGTAGCTCCAGGGGTCGAAAGGGTCTCCGTTTTTATTTGGGTCTAGATAACAATTTTTCCTGATGTATGAATATAATACTTTAATGTGGAATGCTTCGACAGCATGCTGTTTGAGTCCTATCCTCCTACCCCTCTTGTGGGTGGCGGAGCTTTTATCTTATATAAGGGTTCGCTAGGCACAATGATTGCCTGAGCACCTGCATGCTTCGAATTTTTGCACATGTCACCATCGATAAGTTAGACAAAAAATTTAAAGTCCTTAGACTCTTCTACGGATCCTAACAAGCCGGAGCCTGGAATCCGTAGGTTGGCCACCTACGGCTCTTTTACAGATAGTTCGCACCCGGAGGCTTGAAATTCTGTCTTGTTTAAAGTCCTTAGACTCTTCTACGGATCCTAACAAGCCGGAGCCTGGAATCCGTAGGTTGGCCACCTACGGCTCTTTTACAGATACTTCTTACCCGGAGGTTTGAAATTCTGTCTTGTTTAAAGTCCTTAGACTCTTCTACGGATCCTAACAAGCCGGAGCCTGGAATCCGTAGGTTGGCCACCTACGGCTCTTTTACAGATACTTCTTACCCGGAGGTTTGAAATTCTGTCTTGTTTAAAGTCCTTAGACTCTTCTACGGATCCTAACAAGCCGGAGCCTGGAATCCGTAGGTTGGCCACCTACGGCTCTTTTACAGATACTTCGCACCCGGAGGCTTGAAATTCTGTCTTGTTTAAAGTCCTTAGACTCTTCTACGGATCCTAACAAGCCGGAGCCTGGAATCCGTAGGTTGGCGGAGCCACTGAACCAATGGTTCGTAGCAAGCCCCTTGGGTTTTTCCGAAAAATGCTTGGCTCTGCTAGCATCACCGACCTTCGAATGCGTCCATCCGGAGGGTGGGATGTTCGAAGGGCAAAACAAATCTCAACCCCTTAGCTTTATTTATAAAAGGAGTGTTACAAGTGATTACAAGGAAGCCTTAAGCATAATATCTCTTAAGGTGCTCCGCATGCCACGCATGTTTCAACTCTTCTCCTTCTAAATTAGCTAATTTAAACGAGCCGGGGCGACCTGAGCGTAAGATAACATATGGTCCTTCCCATTTGTTTCCTAGCTTTCCCGGAGCTATTACATTTCGTAATACTAGATGACCTGGTTTTAACTCAGTTAATTTGACTTTCGGGTCATACCATGTCTTTGTGTGCTCTTGGTACTTCGTCAGGTTGGCGACAGCTCGAAGCCTTGTTTCTTCCGACAAGTCTATTGAAGCACTCCGATCATCTTCGACTTCGTGTTGAATTACGCGAAGTGACTCCCCTTTGAGCTCCGTAGGGGTCATGGCTTCGTCTCCGAAGAGCAACCTGAATGGCGTGAAGCCGGTTGATCTAGTTTGCGTGGTTCGGATAGACCATAAAATTTTGGGTAGCTCTTCGACCCATAGGCCCTTGGCCAACCCGACGATTCGGCGATTTAACCCGGAGAGGATATTCCCGTTGGCTCGTTCGACGGCTCCGTTGGATTGCGGATGTCGCACTGCTGCGAAGCATAGCTTAATGCCCAGTTCTTCACAGAATGTTTGGAAGGTATCAGCTTCGAACTGTGTCCCATTATCCACCGTTAATTCTCTGGGGACTCCGAACCTGCATATAATATTCTGCCAGAAGAACCTTTGCACATTCTTTGATGTGATGGCTGTTAGCGGTTCTGCTTCCACCCATTTTGAGAAGTATTCTATTGCTACGACCGCAAATTTCAATCCGCCTTTTGCTGGTGGGAAAGGGCCTATGAGGTCCATGCCCCATCTAGCCATCGGCCATACCGGGGCAATAACTTGAAGTTGAGCTGGCGGGCGATGGCTCCTTCGGCCCATCCATTGGCAGCCTTGGCATGTCCGAACTAGGTCTTCGGCGTCTCTGACGATCGTCGGCCAATAAAAACCTTGCCGGAGCGTCTTGCCTGCTAGTGCTCTGGGAGCTAGATGACCTCCGCACAGCCCCTCGTGGATGCCTCGAAGTATGTCTTGTCCTTCAGGTTGAGAGATGCATCGAAGCAGTGGTGAGCATACTCCGGCTTTATATAGTACTTCCCCAATAAGTTTGTAATTTCGAGCTCTCGTTTGCACTCTTCGAGCTTCTGGGCCTTCCGGAGGGTCATTGCTACCTTGCAACATAGTTATTATTGGAGTTCGCCAATCCGTAGCTTCAATACACATTACTTCTGACGAGGGTATTTGGTCAGCTGCTGGCTGCTCTAATTCTTCATAGAAAGCGCCCTCCGGGAGGTCTACTGCTCCTGCTGCGGCCTTTGCAAGAATATCTGCAAGTTGATTTTCTGCTCGCGGTATGCTTCGAACTGTAAACCCTTTGAATGTTGCTTCTGCCTTGCGGATTTCTTGAAGGTATTGCGCGAGATGTGGGTTTTTTGCTTGGAAGCTTTTATCAATATGTCCCGCGACGACTTGGGAATCTGTCTTGATCATTATCCTTGTAGCTCCGAGTGCTTTAGCCTTTCGGAGGCCTAGCAAGATTCCTTCATACTCGGCGACGTTATTAGTGGTTCGAAAGTTAAGCCTTGCAGAGTACATTGCCTTTTGTCCTGATGGTGAGAAGATTACTGCCCCTGCTCCGGCACCTGATGCTTGATAGGCCCCGTCGGAGAATATTGTCCAGAAACCGTCGGAGGGTTCTTCCGGAGTCCATACTGCAGATGGAGTCCACTCTGCTACGAAATCTGCTATAATTTGAGATTTAACGGCCGTCCTTGCTGTGAAGGAGATTTCGAAGGGTGCTAACTCGACTGCCCACTTTCCAACCCTGCCTGTGGAATCTTTGTTTCGGAGCATATCTCCAAGAGGATACAATGTAGGGACAATAAGGTTATGCGCCAAGAAATAATGCCTTAGCTTCCGCGAGGCCATTACTAAAGCATAAGCAAACTTTTCAAGCTCGGAGTATCTGATCTTGGCTCCTGATAATGCCTCCGAGACAAAATAAACTGGGTTTTGTACCAGCTTGTCTTTGAGCTCGACTTCTCGGACCAGTACTGCGCTTACTGCTGATCCTGTCGCTGCAAGGTATAAAAGCAATGTTTCCCCTGGAAGAGGAACAGTTAAGGTTGATAATGTTCCAAGGTAGGCTTTTATCTCTTCGAAGCTCTTTTGGCACTCCGGCGTCCAGCTGAAGCTTTCGGAGCCTTTGAGTGCCTTGAAAATTGGGAGGCTTCGCTCTGCCGATCTGGACAGGAACCTGCTGAGTGCTGCTAGCCTTCCTGCTAGCTTCTGTACTTGCTTCAAATTCTCGGGTGGAGCCATTCTTTGCAATGCACTTATTTGTGTTGGACTGGCTTCGATCCCCCTGCTCGAAACTAAGTACCCTAGCAGCTTCCCTGCTTGTGCCCCGAATATACATTTTTCGGGATTGAGGCGTACTCCACATGCTCGGAGGCTCTCAAAAGTTTCATCTAAATCTATGCTATGCTGATGCTTTTGAGCACTTTTTATTACAATATCGTCCATGTAGGCTTCGACATTGCGGCTTATCTGATGGCCTAAAGCTTTAGCTATTAAGCGAGAAAATGTGGCTCCGGCATTCCGTAAACCAAACGGCATTCTTACATAGCAGAATACTCCTGAAGGAGTTATGAAACTTGTCTTGGCTTCGTCTTCTTGCTTCAGCCATACTTGATGGTACCCGGAGTATGCATCGAGGAAGCTTAATAGTTCGGAGCCGGCTGTGGAATCTATTAATTGATCTATTCGGGGCATTGGGTAGGGGTCTCGCGGGCATGCTTTATTTAGTGATGTGAAGTCAATACACATGCGCCATTTGCTGGAATCCTTCTTCCTTACAAAAACAGGGTTGGCCAACCACTCGGTATGGGCCACTTCCCTGATAATGCCAGCTTTTAACAATTTTTCCACTTCGGCCTTGGCTAAATTTGCTCTTTCTGTTGATAGCTTTCGGAGCCCCTGGCGCACTGGCTTGGCCTTCGGGTTGACGAGTAGACTGTGCTCGATGATGCTTCGGTCGACCCCCGTGATATCTTCGTCGGTCCAAGCAAACATGTCTAGATTCTTCTTGACGACTTCTTCTAACGAGGCGGTTATCTCCGGAGATAGCCCCTTGCCGAATTTTATTGGGTACTCTTTGCCGTCTTCTAAGATTATTCTTGTCTCGACATCACCCTCCGGGCTTGGTTTGAGCGAGGATCCCTTCAGGGGGCTCAAGGCTTCTGGCACTTCTTTGGCGCTCTCCGCCACATTGTGCACTTGTCGAGGGTCCAATGGCTGCCCGTGGCCATATTCTGTCCTTCTGGCTACAGCTTGGTCTCCTGAAATAGTGAGCACTCCACCTTGTGTGGGCATTTTGAGACAAAGGTAGTTGTGATGCGTTATAGCCCCGAATTGGTTTAACATCCCTCGTCCGAAGATAGCATTGTAGGCGTAGGGGGCATCCACCACGTCGAAAATCACCTCCTCTACTCGGGCCAGCGGCCCCTCTCCGAAGGCAACCTCGAGGCCTATTTGGCCGAGGGCATCGAGAGGCGGTCCTGAGAACCCTTGAAGTGGCCGGGCTGCAGGGAGTAGATGCTTCCGGGGTATACACATCTGGTCGAAGGCTTGAACGAAGAGTATGTCTGCGGAGCTTCCACCGTCCACCAGGATCCTCCGAACATCAGCCCCTGCTATATCGGCAGAGATGACTAATGGGTCAGCATGGGGAAACTTCACCCCTACTGCATCGCTGGCTGTGAATGAGATGGGTACACGGGACCATTCTAGCATCCCTTCAGCGGAACTTGAAGTCCCAATGTGCCCAACCTCACGGACGTACTCACGGCGCTGTCTCTTGGACATGCTGCCGAGGGTCCCTCCTCCGGAGATGGGTAGGACCACTCTCTTGCCGCGGTCTTGCGGATCTTCGTGCCTTGGTGGTGGCATAATACTGGCCACCGGTAGCCGTATGGGGGCTTCGAGGGCACCGGCTCGGGCCACAGCTTGAACAGGCTCCGATCGTGCCGTAGGTGGAGCCCGGTCCGAAGTACCCCTCCTGGTATTTCGGTCAATGTATTCACCCCGAAGGGTCAATATCGTCTTGCAGTCCTTCGTGTCATGGCTTCTATTATCGCCATGCACGCAGCAAAAATGACTCTGGCGCTTTCCCGGCACCCTTTCTTGAGGTACTGATGGCCCAGCCTTAAAATTTTTTACCTGCTGGAAACTGGCCGGTGCCTTCGAAGCTGAAGGTGCTATGTTTAGTACTTCCGAACGGAAATGCTTTTTTCCTCGCCTATACTCGCTAGGGCGGCTGTCTTGTGGAGGTTGTGGTGGGGCGGTGGCCTCTGGCTCCCTTTTGACTTCCCGGAGGGTGGGTAGTGCTGCCTCAGCTCGCCGAAGGCATCCTTCCTCTGCCTTGGCATATTGCTCGAAGTATGCCATGAGCTGTGCTACGGATGTTACCGGCTTCCGATGGAGTTTGCTGAGGAGGTCGGGGTTCAGCACCCCTTCTCGGGCAGCATCAACTACCGAAGAGGTAGTAAGGCCCTTGATCTGTGACTTGGTGTGGGCGAAGCGTGTGAAGTATTCTCGGAGGGTTTCTCCTTCCTGCTGCTTACTTGGAACAAACTTCCCGTGGACATCGGGGCCACGAAAGTGCCTTGGAAGTTGCTCACGAACTTCTTTTTGAGTAGTTCCCATGACTTGATCGATCCTGGTTTTAGGGACCAGAACCACCGAAGCGCCACACCTTCGAGAGCAAGTGGGAAGCATTTTGCCATGGTGCTTCGTACCCCTCCGCTTGCTTCTATAGCTAGGGCGTACGAGCGGGCGAACTCCCCGGGGTCCGACCCCCCGGAGTACTTGTGCAGCTTCGAGGCCTTGAACTTGGGGTCGAAAGGCACTCTCTGCAGATCAGGGTGCAATGGAGACTCATTGTCGAAGGACGCATTCTCGGCCTCTTCTTGGACTTGTATAACTTCTGGGGGGTTGTGGCCTCCATCGTCTGGAGGCCCTCTTGGAGTTTCAGTGGAAGCTTGAGTGCGGAGTCTGTCGGCGGCTTCCTGCCTCCATCTGGACACCTCCTCCTGAAGCCTGGCTAGCTGCGTAGCCTCGGTTTCGGGAGGGCCTTCGTCTTCGTCGGAGGGAACTTCAGGGTCTTGGCTTGCTGCGTAGTCGGTCTGAAGCATTGTAGGGGGGGTAGAGGGCCCCGGGGCGCTCGACGCCCATCGGTTCCGGCAGGAACCGTCGGATTAGCTGAGGGTCCTTCTTCGTTGGTCCGAGGGGACCTTCGAAGGGGACCTGTAGCTTGACCACGCTTCGGAGGCATGGTTAGTCGATGAGGTGTCTTGGAAATGGAAAGCTTCGAACGACTCGAGGGGGTCGAGGGAAGGCCTTCGAGCTGCACTAAGAAGCCCTTAACTGAAGGGTGCGCGGAATCTCAGGATTCCGAGGCTCCCCCCGTAAGTTTTCTTCAGAGTGCAGTCAGCAGTAGAGAACAAGCTTTTAGAACTTGGCTCCCCACGGACGGCGCCAACTGTTGGCGTAAAAGTTACACCAACAGGTTCTTAGCAGTTAAGAACAAACAAACAAGAGGTTTGTGCTTTTAGGACAAACTTGAGCCTCCGTAAAGGATAACAACTCAAGAGGTCCGAATATGTGTGTTTGAACCACTGGTTCTGGATCCTTCTTACAAGGTACAATGGGGGGTATTTATAGGGAGAAAGGTTTAAGGAATAGACCTATTTACCCTTATATTACAAATGACCTTCAGTATTATAAACGAGGTTATACACGGTAAAGTGCTGCAGGGTAGATGGATAAGCAAGGCATCCAATCAGTCACGTCTTCCTGCTTCGAAGCCTCCTCTCTTCCTTCGGAGGATCCTCCGAGACTTCGCATCGTGACACCCTTCGACCGTGCTGACGTATCATCGAGCATTAGTCAGTCATCTTCGGGACCTTCTTAGAGCCTTCGGAGGGTTAACCTTTAAGTCCTGAAAATGAAGTAATTTCCCCCAACACTATCCAACGGTCGGATTGGGGATTAGAGCTACGAATTGGTCTGTAGGCCAAGAAAAAGAGGGCTCGGGTTGGAATTTTTAATGGTGACGGCGGAGCTCCGATGGGTCATCGTGCTTCATTTTCATCATCCTTGGAGTATTGCGGAGCTGCTGGTGCACTCCGATTGAGCTACGATGGCCCGTAGTGCCCTGGCAACAATGACACGAATGCCAAATTGGGCGGGCTCGTCGCCGGCAAGCTACGGCCAACTAGGGCTCAATATAGGCTATGGAACATGGTGTACTAGCTATAAGGATCCTCTATCATGAATTAATTAGATAATGGTGATACCTTAATTGGAGCTCGGTGTGCGATGGTGGATTTGGGGGTTTCCGGCGAAGGCGAGATCCGGCGAAGCAGGCTGCGAAAATGGGAGCACTGAAGGTCACTGATCACGTTCCCGGTATTGGTCTAAGGAATAGAGCAATGGAGGGAAGGGATATTCGGGACAAACCGTGGCGATGGCGTTTGGCTCCGGTGGATTCCCGGTGAGATCGAGCTCGGATGGCTCTAGCGAGTGCTTGAGAGTGGAGAGGGTTGACTGAGGTTTGGGTGGGCGCAACCATGGGAGCTCGGGGCCCTTTTATTTGCGCGGCGGCATGGGCGACGACGTGCGGCTCGACGGCGACCGAACGGGAGCACGCCTGGGCGTGGGTGAGGTCATTGGAGGGGACAAGCCTTGCAACAGTGTCAACAGCATGGGGCGGGTACAAAAACGGCGACGGACCGGCGGTGGAGGGGAAATTCCCGTCGGTCCGTGCGGTGCTCCGGCGTACGGCGGCGTGAGCGAGGATGGGCGGCGGCGTGCTGGCGTGTACGGCGTACGGGAGTGAGTGGACGCGAGCGCAAGGCCAGTGCGCATGCATGCGGCGACGTGGCAGTGTACGGGCGTGGGCGCGCGCGTGCGGCGTGGCTGGCGAGGACGGGTACGGTGTGGGCGCGAGTCTTTGCGCGCGGCGTGGCAGTGTACGGGCGTGGGCGCGTGCGTGCGGCGTGGCTGGCGAGGACGAGTACGGTGCGGGCGCAGGTCTTTGCGCGTGGCGTGGCGCAGGCGCATAGCCACGAGCGGCGGCTCGGGCGCACGCCTAGGCACGTCCAGCGGCCAAGAAAATGCGGACGCGACAATAGATTTTGAAAAAACCCATGATGAGTTGTGACAAAGTTGTCGTGGGCTATAAGTTGTGAAAAAACTGAGAAGTTGTTTGATTAAAATAGCGGTAGATTTTTATTTTGGTAATAAATGTCTATAATATCCTTAATATTTAGTTGCACTATTAATATAGTGATTAATGTCCCCTCTAACAAGTCCACTCTTGGTCTTGGACTTCTCCCCCTCCTCGCCGCCGCTGCACCCCTCGTCCTTGCCATGCTCGTTGCTGCCATTGCCGGTGCCGCCCGATGGCGACGAGATAAATCAGAAAATCCCAAAAATTCTAGAAAACCCACCTTATCTTCAAAACTTTGTAACTTTTGCATCCGAACTGTGTTTTCATCCATCCAAATTGTAGTGATCGTAAAATCGTGCTCTAGAACATGAACTAAGTAAATTGCATTATATGTACTGTTTTATTTCTGTTATTTAACATATTTGTTTTGCGTTTAACTGATTAATAATATAATTGTTTTTTAATTTTTAAGTTTAACTCAATTTTTGTCTTTTAATTTTTTACCAGAACATTAATTTAACTGACTAATGATATATTATTTTTTGATTTTCACTGTTGCCTAAAGTATGCCCATTACTAGTATATATATGCATGAGTGAGTTAGCCGATGGACTGAGGTAGTATTTATTGGGTCGTTCCTAGTATCAAACTGACGTTGTATAAAATTAAGACGCGTCATGCACTAGCCAAAATTCTCGTGAGTTAAGTTGCCTTAATCTGGTTCAAACCTCGTTCGTCGAGACACAGTTTTCAAGAAAATATTATAATGCCATACATTTAAAGTGCACGTCCACCACTAGTATTGTTTGGATCAAGACCTTTTTAACGTGACAGTTTATAAAAAGTGGATTAATCTGACGCATTCAAAAAGATTAATTCCTGCTGGAAGATATTGATCCGACTTTATTTATTAAATACACGCTAAGTGGCCATTATCTATATAGAATTTTTTTAAGAAGACTACGTTTGACTCTTCGTTACCTCTTTCTACAAAGGATTTGGGGCTGCTATTGGAGGAACAAGTGTATAACACTGTATAATACTCCATTCGTTCCCTTTTAAATAACACATTAACGTTGACCATTCGTAAATTTTAAAAACTTTTTGAAATATCATTTATTTATTATAATTTGTTTTATTATTGAAAGTACTTCAAGTATAACTTATATTTTTGTATATTTGCATAAAGTATAACTTATATTTTTGTATATTTGCATAAATTTTTTGATTAAGATGAATGGTCAAACGTTAAGATAAAAATCAATTGTGTCATTTAAAAGTTAACAGAGAACATTATATAACTATCCTTATTATTACTGTTCCGAGTGATATATCATTGATAGATACATGATCCCCTATAATTTAGAAGACGCGGACTAATCTAATGCATTCACGTAAATATAACTCATACTCCCTCCATTAATTTTAAATAGCACCGTTGATTTTTATCACAACGTTTGACTATTCGTCTTATTCAAAAATATTTTTAAAATATTCCTTATTTTGTTATAATTTATTTTATTATTGAAGTTACTTCAATCGTAATTTATTTATTTCATATTTGCATGGAATTTTTGAATAAAATGAATATAACTTGACACTGTATAAGGCCATAAGGACAATCTTAACCCATAGTATTTATAATTGGGTTAATTTTTTTCGTGCCATTACAATTTTTGCGGTTTGTGTAACGACCCGGGTTCTCACGAACCGCAAATTCATTGAATATAAGTGAAATGTCATTATTACAAGACGATCACAGCTGACAACGAATAAAAGGAAATAAAACGAGTACGTAGCTCATAGGCTACACTGATTACAAATCAAACTAAAGCGGAAGCAAAATGATTCAGCTGCAGAACGCCTTGGCTCCAAGGATCCGACTCCTCGTCTGGGACGCTACTCCTGGACTTCTTCTTCGTAAACAACATCTAAAAGAATTAACCCACGAGGGGTGAGTACAAAGTACTCAACAAGCCACGGACATGCAAATAATGATGGCTGTTGAATGTTGTTTAATATTTAATGAGCAGTGTTAAACAGAAATAAACATGCTGAATTAAATAACAGAACTTAACTTTCCACTACCTCGAGTTGCACACTTGTGCCCACTCGCTCTTTCAAACCCATACTGATCATGACATGCAATTCACAACTTCAACACAGAAAGCTAACTGCGGAGAACATCACTTGGCCACCCGTAACCGTGGGCACGGCTTTTCGAAAAGTTTAGACTCTGATCAGAGGTGTACTACTTTACCCACAAGGCACTTGTCCCTGCACACCGCAGTGTGTTACGAGGACCCGAGTCCCAGGAACGCATGCCAAAACCCTTCGCATGTCCGGCTCAGCAAGAGGACAACCTCACTAGGTTTCATCGACGCTCCACTGGGATCTCACTCATGGCGTCTGAGTAGACCCCGATTGGTAGACGTGCGACCCCCATTAGTGCCTCGTCAGCACAAGCCATCACTGGGCAACTCCCGATAGATGGTCTTGTCTCCTCCGCTCGGTGCATCAAGCTGAACCGACCCATACTACAGATTAGGTCTTACCCATAGACTTGTGGCTAGCACGATAATGCTTTGCGACAGATCCCACAGACCGGTCCTTATAGTGCCCCGGGTGCGACCACCAATGCACTAGCTTGCACCCGGAACCCACCATGCACAATACCACTTCGACTCCACATCGCTTTCCACAATTCAGAATATCGACGAGACAAAGACATATATATATATCCAAAGGAGTATAAAGAGAATAACCTGATGACTAATAGTAATTGTAATTAAGCTAGCTCTTAATGTGCCTCGTATATATAGCGCTAACTATTAAGCGACACTGGCGACAAGGAGACGGTGATACAAGCATGGCTTGGGTTTACACTTCAGGGAGCAAAGCTATACATTAGCTAAATAAATAAATAAACGAGTGAACAGGTTATCGCTAATGCAGTTATTAACCTATGGGTTATAGCAATTATTGCAAAAAGTAGGTTCAACATGATCAACTATGTCCACGAGAGGGTCCGGTGACTTGCCTTGATCCTCGTAGAACTGATTCGGATCCTCGGCGGCGATTGGGAGTTCTTCGGTCGCCTCGACTTCGACTACAACGCGTCGAAAAACACAATAAATAAATAAACAGTACAATATTCCATGTAAACAGTACAAATAATTACATCAGTATGTAGAAAATAATTTTATGAATATTTAGAAATTTGAATGGGCTCAATCGGAGCTATTTTGGATTTTTAAAGCATTTTACAAGATTTAAAGTATTTCTGCCAAATTTAAAACCTAAACCAGACGACAATGGTCCACGGTGGACTCGTGAACCGCACGCCCGCGCGCCCGGTCCACGGTGGACCGCAGACTGCGCGACGGGGGGGCTCACGGTGCACCGGGTGCACAGTGCACCCGCGCCATGGACCGGCCGAGCCGGACCGTTGGATCAAGGATCCACGGTCGGCCACGCGTCCGGCACGGGGCGGCACACACGCGCCCAGGGGGGGTTTCTTCCCCGGCTCCGGCCGACGGCGGTGAGCGGCGACGACGGCGAGCGGTGGCCCTAGGCCCTAATTTAATGCGAAAATGGAACGGGCGAGGGGAGAGGAGCAAGAGGGTACCGGTGGGCGGCGGAGCTTGGAGGCGGGAGGAGGCCGGCGGCGAGCTTGGGGCGGCAGTGGGCTTGGGTTGACGGCGGCGGGGTCCTTCCGGCGGCGGGGAGGCCGAAGGGAGGCGGGGCGAGGTAGCTCGCGCGACGGGGAGCACGGCGGTGCCGGCGGCGGGGCGCGGGACGGTCGCCGGCGACGGCGGCGCGCGGCTGAAGGGGGGGGCGGCGAGCTTCGGTGCGGGATGAATTGCGGCAAAACGGGGGGGCGAATGCAAAAATTGGCCGCGGATTCGGTTTAGGGGCTTTTAAATAGAGCCGAAGGGAGCGGGGCATGGGCTCTATAAGGGGGGGAGGCGGCGCCGGTTAACCGAAAATCGGTTGCGCGGTGGAAGGGAGAGAAAAAGGGGGAGCCGGCGCGAAGAAGAAGGAGGGGGCGGCTGACAGGCGGGCCCTGGCGACAGGGGGAGCTGGCGCCAGGCTGGCGGGGTCCGAGCGGCAGCGAGCGCAGCGCCCTGGCGAGTGGGGGTCGGGCGGCAGAGAGAGAGAGGAGGAGGCCGGCGTGGGGAGGCGGCGCCGACAGGCGGGCCCCACGCGGCAGAGAGATAGGGGGAGGGGGAATGGGCTGCTGGGCCGGCTGGGCCAAAAGGGAGGGCGCGGCCTGCTAAGGGATTAAAAAGGTTTTCGAATAAAATAAATTCTAGAAAATAGTTTTGAAGTTTAAATTATGAATTTGAATTCTAAAAATTTCCAAAATAATTTTATAAAATATTCTAAGGTTCAAGGACCCTAACAAAATTATAAAATTTCAAAATTCAATACTTTTGGTTAAAGGTTTTAAATTGCAAAGCTTTTCTTCATTCAAACAAATTCTAAATTTTGGAAATTCAGTTTGAAAATTTCGTTTGGCAGTTTTGAAAAGTAAGGGTGTTACAAACCTACCCCCCTTAAAGAGAATCTCGTCCTCGAGATTCGAAACGACTTTCGAATAACTCGGGATGCGAAGCCTTTAACTCGTCCTCTTTTTCCCACGTCGCTTCCTCTGGCGAATGGTTACTCCACTGAACTTTGCAGAACTTGATGACCCTGCTCCTTGTAACTCGTTCGTTGGTATCCAGAATGCGGATAGGCTTCTCCACATAAGTCAGATCCTCTTGAATCTCTAACTGCTGATGATCGGCTTGCTCAGTAGGTACTCGGAGGCATTTCTTCAACTGCGAGACATGAAACACATTGTGTACACCTGACAATGACGCTGGTAGCTCAAGCTCGTAGGCAACCTCTCCTCGGCGATGGGTAACCAAGAACGGACCAACAAAGCGAGGAGCGAGCTTGCCTCTCATGTTAAACCTTTGAGTACCACGAAGCGGGGTGACTCGGAGATAAACATGGTCCCCTTCTTTAAATGACAAATCTCGGCGACGAACATCGGCATAACTCTTTTGACGAGACTGAGCTATCTTCAACCTGTCCTGAATAACCTTGACTTTGGCTTCGGCTTCACGAAGGATATCTGTTCCAAAAACCTGACTTTCTCCGGTCTGATCCCAAAGCAGAGGAGTTCTGCACTTGCGACCATACAGAGCTTCAAACGGTGACATTTGTAGACTGGCCTGATAATTGTTGTTGTAAGAAAACTCAGCATACGGCAAATTTCTATCCTACGAACCTCCAAAGTCTAAAGCACAAGCTCTCAACATGTCTTCGAGAATCTGATTAACCCTTTCTGTCTGACCATCTGTCTGGGGATGATATGCTGTACTGAAATTTAACCTGGTACCAAGCTCTTCTTGTAGATTCTTCCAGAACTTTGAAGTAAATTGACTTCCTCTATCTGAAACGATCTTCTTCGGAACACCATGCAAACACACTATTCGAGCCATATACAATTCTGCTAACTTTGGTCCACTGTAAGTTGTCTTGACTGCTATAAAGTGAGCCACTTTAGTCAGAAGATCAATGATCACCCATATCGAATCATTACCTGCTTGAGTTCTGGGCAGACCGGTAATAAAATCCATACCGACTTCTTCCCACTTCCACTCAGGAACCTTAAGAGGCTGTAACAGTCCTGCTGGCCTTTGGTGTTCCGCTTTGACCCGCTGACAAGTGTCACACATTGCCACATATTCCGCGATCTCTCTTTTCATACTAACCCACCAATACTTCTCTTTTAAGTCCTGATCAATCTTCGTACTTCCGGGATGGATAGAGTACAAGGTGTCATGGGCTTCCTTTAGAATAATGGTCTTCAACTCTGGCTTATCCGGTACACAGAGACGATTCCCAAACCAAATTGTTCCCATTTCATCTTCCGAGAAACCGGGGGCTTTCCCTTTCCTCATGTTCTTCTTTATATCAGCCATATCTGGATCTTCCTTCTGAGCTTCACGAATCTGATCTTCGAGAGCTGGTTTTGCCTCGAGCGTAGCAAGGTATGCTCGGGTGGTGACTCCCAGATTCAACCTTTCCATCTCACGACACAACATAGGGGCTCTGTCTTGGAGAACTATGGCGTTGCAATACCCTTTTCGACTCAGGGCATCTGCCACTACATTAGCTTTGCCTGGATGATAATGAATTCCCATGTCGTAATCTTTAATCAACTCTAGCCATCTTCTTTGCCTTAGGTTCAGATCTGGCTGCGTGAATATATACTTCAGACTCTTGTGATCAGTGAACACTTCACATCTGTTGCCGATGAGGTAATGCCTCCAAATCTTTAAGGCATGCACTACGGCTGCTAGCTCTAGATCATGAGTAGGATAGTTCAGCTCATGAGGACGAAGCTGACGTGAGGCATAGGATACAACCTTTCCATCTTGCATCAATACGCAACCCAGTCCTTGACGAGACGCATCACAATAGACATGAAAATCGCTTCGGATATCCGGCAGAGTCAACACTGGTGTTGAGACTAACTTTTTCTTCAAGGTACGAAAGCTCTCTTCACAATCTGGTGTCCACTTGAACTTGGTGTCCTTCTGAAGCAATCTGGTCATGGGCTTGGCAATCTTGGAGAAGTTCTCGATGAATCGACGGTAATAGCCCGCCAATCCAAGAAAACTACGAATCTCCGAAACCGATGTAGGCTGCAACCAATCTGTCACTGCTTCAACAGTAGTAGGATCCACTACTACCCCTTTATCAGATATGATGTGTCCCAAAAACTTTACTTCATACGTCCAAAACTCACACTTGCTGTACTTGGCGTATAGCTGATGTTCTCTTAGCTTCGTCAGAGACAGACGAAGATGCTCTTCATTTTCTTCTGGGGTCTTGGAGTAAATGAGGATATCATCGATGAACACCACAATGAACTTGTCCAAACAGTCCATGAAGACATTATTCATCATGTTCATAAAGAATGCTGGAGCATTAGTAAGTCCAAACGACATCACGGTATACCCATACAAACCATATCTTGATGTAAAAGCAGTCTTCGGGATATCTTCCTCTTTTATTCTCAATTGATGGTAACCTGATCGGAGATCAATCTTAGAAAACACTGTAGCTCCTCTCAACTGGTCAAACAAATCATCAATGCGAGGCAATGGATACTTGTTCTTGATGGTGACTTCATTCAAAGCCCCGTAGTCAACACACATTCTCTTTGTCTTGTCTTTCTTCATTGCAAAGATTACCGGTGCTCCCCATGGGGAAGTACTCGGCCTGATGTACCCTTTTTGCTCGAGATCTTCAATATTCTTCTTCACCTCCGCTAGCTCATTAGCGGCCATTCTGTACGGGCGCTTTGAGATGGGAGTGGTTCCTAACACAAGGTCAATTCTGAATTCGATGTCTCTTTTTGGCGGCATCCCTGTCAGATCTTCAAGAAAAACATCCATAAACTCTTTGACCACATGTACTTCTCCCAAGGCTATCTGGTTCACCATTGGTGTCTCAGTTGCCTGATGGTGATTTTCAGCAGCTGGCTGACTGGCTCTGGCTTGCTAGCCTCAGCATTGTCACTCGGGTTGGAAGATATCTGGAAGGAGATAAGCGGACCCACCCAAGAGGATAACGCGAAAACTAAGAATAGGAGTGAAAAGGTTTTAATAACGAGTTAGCATGTCCTTGGCACTAGTTGCCAAACACGCACACTACAAGCAGACACAAAAGCAAGCATACAAACAAACAATCTAACAAACAAGACTAACAACTACGGAAGCTAGCGTTCTAAGTCTCTACCTGCATCTCACTCACAAAGACAAGCTACAAAAATTTTTGAAGTTTGGAGAGGCGACAGAACAGATTAAAGCAATATTAGATAAGAAGTATAAACAAAACTATGCGAGTAAATAGGTTTTAGAAGATTTTTACATAATTCCTATCGACGGTCCAGGGGGCTTCCTACAGTCGAGTCGGCTCTGATACCATCTTGTAACGACCCGGGTTCTCACGAACCGCAAATTCATTGAATATAAGTGAAATGTCATTATTACAAGACGATCACAGCTGACAACGAATAAAAGGAAATAAAACGAGTACGTAGCTCATAGGCTACACTGATTACAAATCAAACTAAAGCGGAAGCAAAATGATTCAGCTGCAGAACGCCTTGGCTCCAAGGATCCGACTCCTCGCCTGGGACGCTACTCCTGGACTTCTTCTTCGTAAACAACATCTAAAAGAATTAACCCACGAGGGGTGAGTACAAAGTACTCAACAAGCCACGGACATGCAAATAATGATGGCTGTTGAACAAGGATGCATAACTAGGCTAATTGCATAAAAGCAGATTAAATGTTGTTTAATATTTAATGAGCAGTGTTAAACAGAAATAAACATGCTGAATTAAATAACAGAACTTAACTTTCCACTACCTCGAGTTGCACACATGTGCCCACTCGCTCTTTCAAACCCATACTGATCATGACATGCAATTCACAACTTCAACACAGAAAGCTAACTGCGGAGAACATCACTTGGCCGCCCGTAACCGTGGGCACGACTTTTCGAAAAGTTTAGACTCTGATCAGAGGTGTACTACTTTACCCACAAGGCACTTGTCCCTGCACACCGCAGTGTGTTACGAGGACCCGAGTCCCAGGAACGCATGCCAAAACCCTTCGCATGTCCGGCTCAGCAAGAGGACAACCTCACTAGGTTTCATCGACGCTCCACTGGGATCTCACTCATGGCATCTGAGTAGACCCTGATTGGTAGACGTGCGACCCCCATTAGTGCCTCGTCAGCACAAGCCATCACTGGGCAACTCCCGATAGATGGTCTTGTCTCCTCCGCTCGGTGCATCAAGCTGAACCGACCCATACTACAGATTAGGTCTTACCCATAGACTTGTGGCTAGCACGATAATGCTTTGCGACAGATCCCGCAGACCGGTCCTTATAGTGCCCCGGGTGCGACCACCAATGCACTAGCTTGCACCCGGAACCCACCATGCACAATACCACTTCGACTCCACATCGCTTTCCACAATTCAGAATATCGACGAGACAAAGACATATATATATCCAAAGGAGTATAAAGAGAATAACCTGATGACTAATAGTAATTGTAATTAAGCTAGCTCTTAATGCGCCTCGTATATATAGCGCTAACTATTAAGCGACACTGGCGACAAGGAGACGGTGATACAAGCATGGCTTGGGTTTACACTTCAGGGAGCAAAGCTATACATTAGCTAAATAAATAAATAAACGAGTGAACAGGTTATCGCTAATGCAGTTATTAACCTATGGGTTATAGCAATTATTGCAAAAAGTAGGTTCAACATGATCAACTATGTCCACGAGAGGGTCTGGTGACTTGCCTTGATCCTCGTAGAACTGATTCGGATCCTCGGCGGTGATTGGGAGTTCTTCGGTCGCCTCGACTTCGACTACAACGCGTCGAAAAACACAATAAATAAATAAACAGTACAATATTCCATGTAAACAGTACAAAATAATTACATCAGTATGTAGAAAATAATTTTATGAATATTTAGAAATTTGAATGGGCTCAATCGGAGCTATTTTGGATTTTTAAAGCATTTTACAAGATTTAAAGTATTTCTGCCAAATTTAAAACCTAAACCAGACGACAATGGTCCACGGTGGACTCGTGAACCGCACGCCCGCGCGCCCGGTCCACGGTGGACCGCAGACTGCGCGACGGGGGGGCTCACGGTGCACTCGCGCCATGGACCGGCCGAGCCAGACCGTTGGATCAAGGATCCACGGTCGGCCACGCGTCCGGCACGGGGCGGCACGCACGCGCCTAGGGGGGGTTTCTTCCCCGGCTCCGGCCGACGGCGGCGAGCGGCGACGACGGCGAGCGGTGGCCCTAGGCCCTAATTTAATGCGAAAATGGAACGGGCGAGGGGAGAGGAGCAAGAGGGTACCGGTGGCGGCGGAGCTTGGAGGCGGGAGGAGGCCGGCGGCGAGCTTGGGGCGGCGGTGGGCTCGGGTTGACGGCGGCGGGGTCCTTCCGGCGGCGGGGAGGCCGAAGGGAGGCGGGGCCGAGGTAGCTCGCGCGACGGGGAGCACGGCGGTGCCGGCGGCGGGGCGCAGGACGGTCGCCGGCGACGGCGGCGCGCGGCTGAAGGGGGGGCGGCGAGCTTCGGTGCGGGATGAATTGCGGCAAAACGGGGGGGGCGAATGCAAAAATTGGCCGCGGATTCGGTTTAGGGGGTTTTAAATAGAGCCGAAGGGAGCGGGGCATGGCTCTATAAGGCGGGGGAGGCGGCGCCGGTTAACCGAAAATCGGTTGCGCGGCGGAAGGGAGAGAAAAGGGGGGAGACGGCGCGAAGAAGAAGGAGGGGGCGGCTGACAGGCGGGCCCTGGCGGCACGGGGAGCTGGCGCCAGGCTGGCGGGGTCCGCGCGGCAGCGAGCGCAGCGCCCTGGCGAGTGGGGCTGGGCGGCAGAGAGAGAGAGGAGGAGGCCGGCGTGGGGAGGCGGCGCCGACAGGCGGGCCCCACGCGGCAGAGAGATAGGGAGGGGGAATGGGCTGCTGGGCCGGCTGGGCCAAAAGAGAGGGCGCGGCCTGCTAAGGGATTAAAAAGGTTTTCGAATAAAATAAATTCTAGAAAATAGTTTTGAAGTTTAAATTATGAATTTGAATTCTAAAAATTTCCAAAATAATTTTATAAAATATTCTAAGGTTCAAGGACCCTAACAAAATTATAAAATTTCAAAATTCAATACTTTTGGTTAAAGGTTTTAAATTGCAAAGCTTTTCTTCATTCAAACAAATTCTAAATTTTGGAAATTCAGTTTGAAAATTTCGTTTGGCAGTTTTGAAAAGTAAAGGTGTTACAGTTTGCCAATATGCCATCGATGTGTCACTGACAGATGGGGGCCGCCACAGTCACTGACAATGGCATATAGGCAATTTCTGAAAATTATAATGGCATATGAGTAATTTTCCCTTTATATTTATACGTGGTATCTTATTTTTTAAATATTTCTCATATACATTATCTTTTCGATGGACAATTTTTTAAAAATAAATTTATATACAATCAACTTCTTTGCTTCCTTGGATATCTTGTAGAATGGGTTTTTGCATTAGACGTTTCTCTCCCGTCTCAATAAATATTTTCCTACATCAAATTTTGGTTGTCATGTCAATATAATTAATTATAAGACAATCATCTCTATCAGCATAGATAGGCTATTCATAGTGGTGGGTTTCATCGGTAGAGAGTTTTATTTCACTATTTCCTAGGCTAACCAGTATAATTAAATGCAACTAGCTCTCATGAAATACCCTCTCTCTGATGAAATGATTTGGTTCTCAATGGGTGTTTCATTTCGTTTCATTCGTCTTGGAAACGAGTTAGCACCATGTCATAATGATGACACTACTTCCTTCTCTTTCCTTATTAATTGAATGTCATGTCAGCAAAAAATCTAATGTGACATGGTAATTAATATCATTAAACACCCTATGAAACCCCTATTGTGAATAGGACTACTTTAAGAACAGTCTTAATAGTGTGATGAGTGGTATCTTACTCTTTTTTTAATATCACTAATAAACGCTACCTTCCTTAATGAATTCTTAATGATAGTTTCTCTCACTTTAATAAATTTTTTGACACATGAGATTTTACCTAACATGATAATATAGTTAATACTAAGAATTTGTTCTAGTATGCTTATGGCGAGGCTAAGATAGTAAGATGAATCCAAAGACATTGCACATCAATAATTAATAGGATCAAATCAAACAAGTTAATGGGCATACAACAACTATATTCTCTTTACTCGTCGTGTATTGGGTAGGCGTTCATCTACTGCAGATTAGCTGGGACTCTTCTTTTGCTGTCTCGCCATTCCTGGAGTAACATGAACAGAAGACAAGCGAACCCCATTACTTGAAACACCAGCATCGTAGGGAAAGGTAGCGGCAAAACATAATTCAACCACCGAAATGACGTATCTGAAAAAGTGAATGGTAATTCCGATGAAACAAAGTCTGTGTGGATGAGGCAGGTAAAGCAGAAGCAAGTAATTCGTATCCAAAAGATCGAGGAAATTTATGGAGATCCAGTTTATCACTCGATCAGCACTCACCCTCGTAGACGACGACGTCAACGTGAACGGTGGCTATGGCGGCGACGTCCTGCTCCATGCGGTAGGCATCGTGGTAGCTGACGCGACAGGCGCGTAAGTCGACCATGGCATGCCGGTGATACGGACACAGCAACTGCGCGTACCGGAAGGCCTTGGCGAGGCAGGCGGCGCAGCCCGACGAGTTGTCGCCGGGATGCCGGCTGCTGCAGAAGGCGGACGCGTATACCTTTTCGGGCGGCTCTGCGACGCCGACATCGGCGCTGGAGGAGGAGGACGCAGTTACCTTGGCGGGGAGCGCGGCGGCGAGATACCGCAGGTTGGCTTCGTACGAGCTGTTGGGAGCGTACATGCCTTGTGCCGTCCCGCAGAGGTGCAGGGGCGGGCGGGGGCCGTCGTCGTCGACGGCGTCGGTGACCGCGGCGACCAGCGGCGGCGCCACGAGGGCGAGCACGAGGAGGACCACGACGGGAGTCATCGCAGAAGAGAGTTTCAGGCTTCAGCAGCTCAGCTGAAGCCTGAGCCCTGAAGGGAGTGGAGGACTACATAGCGCGGCACTGCCAGTCAAGTAGGCACATTTATTAATGGTGAATTAGTTGTGCTTGCTGTTGACCGTTGACTAGTCAACGTTCCAACCGCTCCCAACTCAAAAACATAAAAAATAGTCATTGATTGGATCCTCTTTTGATCTTCCCGATAATGATGAATGTATACTCCATTAAATTATATAAAATAAGGCATTTTACACTCGTATCAAAAAATAACTAAAATAAATTATTTTGTATTTTATTGTGCACTACTTTCTCCTCATCTCTTATCATGTTTTACTCTCAGTATTTAATATAAAAAATACTTACTAATTAATCACTCCTTTATTTCTGAAATCATATCTACAACTTGATTTTAGAAACTTGAGGAAGTATTTAGATACTACTAACATGTGCTCGGTAATTTGATAACATATTGATAATATGAAAAAACAACATAAGAGTTTTAATTTCTAGTCAAACTGTCACTTGATCAATCTAGTCTAGTAAGTATTAAAAAACAAGCTAAGAATAAGAGACGAAAGGATTAGTATAACAATTAGGCCCGTGTTCATTTGATGCTTGTGCCCATATAAATAATGAAAAGTCTGTCGTTTGTCTTAACTTGATTTTCCTGGACCGCGTTCTTGGGCTAGATGGACCGGGTAGCCATTAGCTACAGCCCACAAATATATGGCCCATTGTAACTTATGATAAACATATTTAGTTTTTTTTTATAATTCTTATATATATATATATAAGAAAATGTGTTTAAAGGCATATTCTGGAGAGCTTCTGGCAGCTAGAGATTCTCAGTAGCTAGCTAGTCTGAGTAGCTGGGTAGTGCGAGTACCTAGCTGATGAGAATCCGAAGAAACTGATATTTTCCGATTTCTGATTTCTGGAATCTATTTCATTTCTAGATTCTGCATCTACTGATTCTCACAATTTGAGTCATAATCTATTAGCTTCGGATTTTAAAAATAATTGCAGCTGTCAGAAACTCCTCCAAATAAGCTTTAGATTCTAGAAGTAGTTGTAGCTGTCAGAAGCTCCTTAATTAGTGATGGACCTGATGTCGACGCAAATATTCATGGCAAATATTCAATAAGATACCGTGTATGCAAAATTGCATTCTGACATCATCTGTTTATTACTCCCTCCACATACCAGAGTTTTAGAATTTAAAACTTGTTCTAAATATAACAATATAATAATTATAAAAGATACATTTTATCTTTAAAGTGTATATAGTACCATTAGACTTAATTACTCATTATTTTACCTAACTACAATCGGATCCACACTCGTTAGAGAGTATTATAATTTTTATACTTATTTTCTTATATTTTAATGTTTGAGACACAGTTGGGTTGGAGTATATTATTAAGTAGCCAAAAAGAAGTCACCACATCTGTTCTACATTAGTCAGAGAAAAAGTTTGTACGGTTAGATCGTGGTGGGTACTGATTATAACGGTAAAAACTGGATTTAAAAACGACATGTATAATACATTTGTATTTGGAGAAGTTTATGGTGCCAAAAATTTTATGGACCGTCCGATCTATACAGTAATCTATTATCTTCTAAATGTAATAGGTCATATAATATTATTTTAAAATATGCGGACTTACTAAAATAATTAATTACTTTTTTCACGTGCCAGTGAATTAATTATTGCATGCAGTAGATTACTCTTCATACGAGCGACACCGTACCGATTACTTTCCACAATCAAGTGGATTAGTCTTTTTTTCTAATTAATTATTTTAAACATATTTAATCAACTGTTCATATTCGTTTTAAAGATTACCTATGCATCATAAATGAATAAAAAAACTAAAATTAAAAGTGTACACCGTATATCAAATCTAATTATAATCTCGATTAAACTCTAGTTTAACACGGTGCCGCGAAAAAAATAGCGTACGCCATTTCTTACCAAGTCGAAAACAGTCTATTTCCACAGATCTGGCTATTAATTTTCTTCTGGCGACAAAAACCAACACGCATACACACGTGCTTTCCCCCGAACAAGTCGTCAACAATAATCGCCACGTTCGCGTTAAGACGGCCGGCTCGAATATATAGTCATCGGCCGGCAGTGGCACACAACACACGTACACCTAATAACATGACACCTGTTAATTATTCGCGCCAAAAAAGCCAACCCTGCGACGCTAGCTAGCTGCTGCGTGATCTCGTCGATCCTTATCGCCTACTTTTAATTCACATCAAGAACGACACTGTACTGTTTGTTGGATCCGGTATGTAGTGTACTACTGCTCATATCGAGTTGTCTGTACAACGACACATCATTTATCCATAACACGTACAGTGTGATCGACGCAGCCATGCAACTGTCCCGCCATGTGGATGTGGAAGCAGCTAGCAATCCGTGCGCTCATTCACACACGCCGGCCGCCCGGCCCGGCCGGCGGTTTCGATCACGAAAACGACGGCCACATGTAACCCAAATGAGATCTCGATCAGCTGGAAACGTGTAATGATCGATCGATGAGGTCGCTATCTCCCTTCCTCGATGGTGGTGATGGTGACGTCGTTGGTGCTGCACGACTCGGCGGTGTCGGTGAAGCGCCACCGCGAACGGGCCTCCCGCTCGCCGCCGAGGGCGCGCCCGTCGTCGTCATCGCCGGTAGCAGCTGTGACCTGTTGGAATCACTCCAGACTTTAGCAAGTGTTTATCACAGGCACTCACTCTGGTGGACACACACACGAACAGAATAGCACAAGCTAGCAAGCTTTTTCAGTGACGCTCGGAACTCCCCAGCTAACGCTGGTTCTTCATTCATTTTATAGACACGGTAATACATGAAAATAAGAGATAGCCCAAATCACTTGGCCAAAAAACTCACGCCATGACCCAGAACTTTCGCCACTACTAATGACCATGCACACACTAATCAAAAGACTAATGGCCGCATGTGGTTAGCGAGTCTCACGCCACCAGCCTAACATGTAGATTCCATGCATGCAGTCATGGTCATAAGACCTATTCCTTCGCCACGAAAATCTCTTCCGTGCACTCTGAGCTCATGCATCTTCACACCACACGTTCATGCGTAGTTGCCTCTACTTCGCACACGTTGCACTTGCTGTTTCTCACAGCATGGCCTCACACCGTGCATACGTACCGGCTCAAGTCAATAACAGTTCACGTCTCACACGTTTCTGTTGCTAGCACTTGATCTGCCGCTGCGCTTACATGCATATGGGAAAGCAAAATAAACATGCAAATCTTAATGACAAGATTATTTCTAACAATTATCCCCCTAATCTTGGCATGACTCACAGCAAAGTTGCTTCATAGTGGTCGTCTGCCGTGGCAAGCAGCGCTGCCTCTGTCTTCTTCTTCTTCAGCGGACACTCATATGCAAAGTGTCCTAGTTCTTGACAGTTGTAGCATGGAACTTTACTCTTGTCGAATTTCTTCTTGCCGCCACTACCTTGTGCTCTTGCCATGAGAAGCCGTTGCTCTTGTGCTTGGACCTCACGTCCTTTGAGAAGCTCTTCATGTGCCTTCAATGACCCAATTACCTCTTCCATGGTCATCTTGTTGATGTCATTGAACAACACCATCGACGAAGCAACGTTGATAACTTGGTGGAGACAGCTCGCAACAGCTTCTTCACGACGTACTTCTCCTCCATGGCATCTCCGAGCTCACGAATCCGCCCAACAAGCATCATGAACTTCTCCGCGAAGTCATCCACGGACTCTGCATCATTCATCTTGAGGTTATCAAAATCAAGACGCAAGGACTGGATCCTTGCCTCCCGGACACGCTCAACGCCCACATGCATGGAGCGCAGTGCAGCCCACACATCAGCGGCGGTCTCCTTCTCCATGACGCGTAGCAGCGTCTCGTCGTCGACAGCTTGGGAGATGATCGACAAGGCCAGTTGGTCCATACCATCATCGACAGCCTCAGCAGCCCCACGAACAACAGCACCCCATGCACCGTTGGTTCGCAGGAGGTACTTCATCCTCACCGCCCACGCCGCATAGTTCGTCCTTGTCAGCATCGGGAGCGGGAGCCTCCCCATCGTCGCTGTCACCGGGTTGCCGAAGCCACCGCTCGCCTTGGCTTTGCTCGATGAAGATTCGTTGTCGCCGTTGCGCTTGCCTGGCGGTGTGTACAACCCTCCATCCTTGCTTCCGTCCATTGACATTACGAGATCGCTAACTTGGCTCTGATACCAATTGTTGGAATCACTCCCGACTTTAGCAAGTGTTTATCACAGGCACTCACTCTGGTGGACACACACACGAACAGAATAGCACAAGCTAGCAAGCTTTTTCAGTGACGCTCGGAACTCCCCAGCTAACGCTGGTTCTTCATTCATTTTATAGACACGGTAATACATGAAAATAAGAGATAGCCCAAATCACTTGGCCAAAAAACTCACGCCATGACCCAGAACTTTCGCCACTACTAATGACCATGCACACACTAATCAAAAGACTAATGGCCGCATGTGGTTAGCGAGTCTCACGCCACCAGCCTAACATGTAGATTCCATGCATGCAGTCATGGTCATAAGACCTATTCCTTCGCCACGAAAATCTCTTCCGTGCACTCTGAGCTCATGCATCTTCACACCACACGTTCATGCGTAGTTGCCTCTACTTCGCACACGTTGCACTTGCTGTTTCTCACAGCATGGCCTCACACCGTGCATACGTACCGGCTCAAGTCAATAACAGTTCACGTCTCACACGTTTCTGTTGCTAGCACTTGATCTGCCGCTGCGCTTACATGCATATGGGAAAGCAAAATAAACATGCAAATCTTAATGACAAGATTATTTCTAACATGACCCTCAGCTGGAAGTGCGGCGGCGGCGCCGGGTCCGGCAGCCGGACGCCGTCGCTGGCCAGCATCGCCGCCACGTCCGCCATCGCCGGCCGGTCCATGGCGTTGTCCTGCACGCACAGCAGCGCCACCTTCACGCACCGCATCATCGCCGTCACCTCGTTGCCGTCGCCCAGCGTCGGGTCGATCAGCTCGAACCCTCTCCCTTCCCTCCACAGCTGCCACGCCTGTTAATTAATCACGTAGCCATCCAGTTCAGGAAAACATAGCGGCACTAGCACTACATGTGAAAGCCTAGACACAATCTGCTGGCTAATAAATAACGCGAAAATGTAGTTGGAAATTAACGTCAGGTTCCTGTCGTGTGCGCATGCAGTTCATCAGTTGTACTCACGAATCCGAGGAGATTGACGAACTCGCCGTAATGCTGGTGGCCGCTGCTCCGCTTGCCGCTGACGATCTCGAGTAGTAACACCCCGAAGCTGAACACGTCGGACTTGACCGAGAAGATGCCCTCCGAAGCGTACTCCGGAGCCATGTAGCCGCTGCACGCACGCAATCAATCAATATACCACCAGTACAAAAATACCTGAAGAAAACATCAGGTGGTGCTAACTAATATACTACGTTAACTCATTGATTTCTTAATTCTTAGTCTTACTAGGTGCCGACGACTCTGTTGGTGTTGGCTTCTGTCATGTTGGAGCCGAAGATCCGAGCCATGCCGAAGTCGGAGATCTTAGGGTTGAGGTCCTTGTCCAGCAGTATGTTGCTGGCCTTGAGATCACGGTGGATGATGCGCACGCGAGAGTGCTTGTGCAGGTACAGGAGCCCCTGCGCGACGCCCTCGATTATGTGCAGCCGTTTCCTCCAATCCAACAATGGCCCTCGCTGCTGGTCTACACAAGAACACGTCGCAAGCGGCGTCAGAGATCAGTATACGACAAGGTAAACTAGCAGAACGTACACAAGCGACGTTGAGCAACTGGTTGAGTGGTTAATTAGGGCTCAGGCTCACCGAAGATGAAGACGTCAAGGCTTCTGTTGGGCATGTACTCGTACACCAGCATCTTCTCGTCCTCCTGGACGCAGCAGCCGACCAGCTTGACGAGGTTGGTGTGCTGCAGCTTGGCGATGAGCTGGATCTCGTTCTTGAACTCCTTGAGCCCCTGCCCCGACTGCGCCGACAGCCTCTTCACCGCTATCTCTGCCCCGTCAGGCAGCTTACCCTGAAAAAAAAAATACGGTGAGGTAAATAGTCAATCATGGCGCTTAATTCAGCGTTAATCTTTCACGTATTGGTCAAAAACAACTGCCAGAGCGGGAAAATGACTGAACCTGACGCACAACTCATCACCAATTACTACCGTTTTGGTCAAAAAGTTTTGTGTTAAACGTCAAATGAGATGCAGAGACGGTGATGAACTTGCCTTGTAAACCGGCCCGAAGCCACCTCTGCCGAGCTTGTTGTCTTCGGAGAAGTTGTCAGTGGCAGTAGCCAAGTCGTCCAAGTCATACAGTGTGAAATCCGTGCTGCTCTCCTCGATCTTCCACAGCTTCAGTGCCTCCTCTGTTTTTGAGCTGCTCCTGGAATGTGCTTCCAGCTGCCGATTTGTCTTCCCTGTGATGGAGATTTCTGGTTGGTTAGCACTTGGCAAGGCTGAAATGAAGGGAGAAGATGATGGATGGATGTTACTGGGGGTAGTGGCCAATTGGCCATTATTTACCGGCTCCTTTTCGTCGTTGACTCTTGATCAGTAGAAAGCAGCCGACCAGCATAAAACTGAAGACCGTGATTGATACGCATAGAACGATTATTAAGATCTTCCTATGCTTGTTTCCTGCATAATACAGATGGCAATTAGTCGTGATAATATTTCAGTGACAGCACAAACCACCATGGAGTGGTTAGTGGTTACAACTTCATCATTGTGAGCTCAAGAACAAAAGGGACACATAGTATTGTGATTAGCTTTAGTTGGACGAAACAAATATATGTAGCAAATTGCATTAGCTTGTACTTTTTTACGATAAGAAATGGTCCGCGAATTTTACCGTAGTTTCCGGTTGGTGGCAAAGGGGGATCTTGCAAGCCAATCCTGACGTTCGCCGTGCCGCCGTAGAACTGGTAGCTCTCGTACCGGAAGTTGCACCGGACGCCGAGGATGCGGCCGCCCATGCGGCCGTCGTACCACCGGCGGTTCTGCTCCTGGAGGCCCTGGAAGCAGTGCCAGCACTGCGGCGGCGAGAGGTCCGGCGTGCACTGCACCGTCCCATACACCGTCGGCAGCTGCGGGTTGACGAACATGACGGCGCTGGCGAACCGGCGAACCGAGGAGTTGTACGAGCCGTACATGGCCATCTCCCCGAAGAGGGTGCCCACCAGCGAGAGGAAGAAGCTCCGGGTGGTCGCGTTCCGGCCGTCCCAGCCGATGTAGATCGACGCGTTCACGACCATGGCGTTGATCACCGGGGAGTTGTCGTCGGGGCGCGACAGGAAGTCCTCACCGGAGTAGCGGAGGATGCAGAGGTCGTGGTAGAACGTCGCGTCCTTGTCTCTCCCGCACAACGCTCGCAGCCGCTGGAACGCGTCGGAGAGGCAGCCGGAGCACGCGCTGGCGTCCGTCATGTCGCCGCGGCAGAGCGCCAGGCCGAACACCCTGTCCGGCGCGGCGCCGATGGCCGCCGAGGCGAAGAGCGACTGGGAGGAGGAGGCGTTGACGGGGAGCTCCTCGCCAAGCCTCTTGAGGTTGGCTGCGAAGGCGCTGCTCGCCGTGTAGTTCCCGATGGTGCCATTGCACGAGTAGTCCGAGAAAGCGGTGGCGGCGGCCACGGCGAGCGGCGAGGACATGAAGAGCAACATGAGGAAGGGCATGGCTGACAACATGGGGTGTTGTCTCATTGCGAGGAGAAGAAAATGGTTAGCACTACAACTTAATGGTGATTGTTCCTGCATAAATACTTGGAGGCAAAACAAAGTCAAAGGCTTGATTATGGTTGTTGGCAAGGTTGAATTTGTCCGAGATTATTTGCACGGTTGTTGGCTACTTGGGTTACTCAGATTGTCTCGTGCTGACAGTTGACCATCCATTACATCAGCATAAATCACATATTTCACGTATTTCATAAAATATCGCTGCCCGAAACGTATAAACTACTTATTTGAACAACAGAAGTAACGCAGTGCGTAGAGGAAATAGTCGAGATGCACATGAGCGGTCACGCATAAGCGCTGCCCATAAACCTGATTGTTGCCCTGTATAGATATTTTATGTGGCATTGGTTCAAAGATTTCGCTCTTCTTCTAATCTGATGCATGTTGGAAAGAAAGTTGATGAAGTTTAGACAACGCAACAACTCAAAGTAGTGGAGCAGAGATGAAGTATGAGAGAATGAGAATCAAAAGGCTCTATTCAGATTGGACGTCTTCAATCTTTTATATATAACTATAGTCGTATCAGAATAAAGTTACGAACTTATTATTAGTAATAGCCAAAATTCATATCACATAAATTTGACCATAAAATACTAATTACAGAAGATTTAAATCATACATTCAAAACGACTGGTAACTGAGATATTCATTCGAGTGTTTGACGATTATTCAAATTTCAGATTTAATCACATTAAAACAATGCACTTAAATACATATAATATATACATGAACGTCCAAAAAATTCGGATTGACTTAGTGTTATTCTGTTACCACGCACGCAATCGCTTGTCACATGTCACACGATATCTCACGCGAAAAATACATGAATACACGCACTTGTGACTTTAGCCAAGTACTCATGACTTTTCTATATTTAATAGATAGAGATAATTTTACTTTATGGGCCTGTTTGGGAGCCAACAATCCCAACCCATTCCATGGAGATGGGCCGAGATTTTAGTTCAAAATTTCAGCCCATGCCAAACCAGCCCTATGAGTGGATCTCTATTCCACCAAATAGCCAATATGATACTAATCATGTACATATGTTTGGTGATTAGATAATTAGGTTGGGCCATTTTTCAACATAGCAAAATTCGACATGGTCGTATATAAGAAATCAGACTGCAGTGTACACAAGCACACAGGGACGGAGCTGCTGGCCGGGGTCCCATGAACCCGGTACAAAAAAAAGTTGTTATTAACATTTTTTACTCTTTGTGCACTCTTTGGACTCAATACAGTGCACCGCTTAAAGTAGTGCACCCCCTCAGTTTGTCTCTAGCTCCGCCACTGCAAGCATAGCCATGAGTTTTTGCGTCGTTGTTCGTTTACGAGTTTTTCTTCTAGTAAAACTTGGAATTAAAATATTATACCTATCTCTAACAATTTAATCCCTGTTGTTCTTAGCATGACATACATACGTGCTGGTTATCCGAACTGAAACAGGTTGAACTTGCAAGTTTGTATCGACCATCAAGATTCAACGGCTCAATGCAAGCTTTGTCTGTCGCTCGGATCGATCGGAGCAGATTCTTGTGATGAGTATTGCAGGTGTACCGTACGACGGTGATAAATCGCGAGGTGCAGGGAATTGTAACTGCAAATCTGCATTTGACATGAAACATCTTAGAAACTGAACATTGAACACGCAGGAACACATGTCAACCCTTCAGGTGTGAACGCCGGCGAGCATGGCGAATTCGAAGCATGCAACGACGCTGGTCCAATAATAGTCGCATTAGACTATTGTCGGATGACGTCTTTATTGGGCCCATCTTTGACCTTACCGTAACAAGTACTCCTTTCATTAAGTCATTTACTTTTTTCATAATATTTGATAATTCGTCGTAAATTTTATGCAAATATATAAAAAGATAAAAGTCGATGGCATCGTTTAACTTGTAAGAACGACTTGGAAGTCGGAAGCATCGCAGTTGCTGCGAGTTAATTTTCAAAAGAGAGCGTATTATTCTAGTGCAAGAGGGGTCGAAGACGCAATAATTTGGAAGTGGCCGGCAAATGAAGAATACATTATTTGGCTAAATCAGCCTACAAATTAAGTTCGATTCTAGAAAACGCAGAGGTTTTGAAAAGCGGCAACTGAAAGCGGATGATCTGTGCACTGTTTTTCTTGCTAAGGTGGCGGCAGATCGCTGACAAAACACTTGTCAGCTTTCATGAATGAAAGCATCCATATTGAACACGTATGTATCAGAATGGGGTGACCTTAGGCTGCACACACTGACAGCAACACAAAGGTTATATACCAGAAAATGTAGCAAGGACTTAAAAATGATTAGATGTTACTCATCCACCCATATCTTAGAAGCTGCAAGAAAGCACAAGGACATTGTGTTAACTGTTAAACCACCATTGAACATGACTAATGTTGATAAGAATAAGATCTTTTAGACAACCACCAAACAGCCCAAGCTTTGAGTCACACTTCATAATTGATAGTGCAATTGCTAAATCTACCTCCATAAAACAATTTCCATTCATTAAATATTCCATGCATTACTTGGAAAACCCAAAAAAATGTGTTCAGAGAAACCATGGCAAACAAAAAAAAGAGTGTGAGTCTCTGTGAGAGGGGAACAAGCTAATTTCACCCTACCACAAGATCAAAAAAAGAGTAACATGGCATGAGTTTTTTTTTTGCATTCACTGTGTCATCCTGCTCTGTTCCTTCCTTTTGATATAATATCATATACAATTGCCAAGCTACAATCTTGATTAATTACTACAACCTACATAAGCAACGCGCCTGCTGCTGCTATAGTGCTATCTGCCGTCCTCGTCCAGCATGGTGGCGTTGCTGATGCTGTACGACTCGCCGAAGGAGCTCGTGGACACCGGGAAGCTGGAGATCCGGACGTTGAAGTACGCCGGCTGCCTGGGCTCCGGCATCGTCAGGCCCTCGCTGCCGAGCATCGACACGACGTCCGACATGTTGGGCCGGTCGTCGGCGCTGTCCTGGACGCAGAGCAGCGCCACCTGCACGCACTTCATCACCTCCGTCGCCGGGAAGTCCTCCCCCAGGGCCGGGTCGACCAGCTCGTGCCATTGCCCTTCTTGCCAAAGCTGGTACGCCTGAAAGAGCTCAGCCAGTTGCAGTGATCATCCAGGTTTCAGACTAAACTGAATTCCGAATGCTTACATATCCTGTGAGGTTGAAGAATTTGCCGTACTGGTAGAATCCGGCCGTCCTCTTCCCGCTGATGATCTCGAGAAGCAGGACGCCAAAGCTGAACACGTCAGATTTGATCGAGAAGAGACCCTCCGAAGCATACTCCGGAGCGATGTAGCCACTGGAAAAGAAGCGCACAATTCAGTCACAACATCACCAAACGCATCAGAGTTTGACTGAACTTTTTGCCGACACGACAAAAACACGAGCTTAATTTAGGATACATACTGCGTGCCCACAACCCTGGTTGTGTTGGCTTCAGTCACATTCGAGCAGAATATCCTCGCCATGCCAAAGTCAGAGATTTTAGGGCTCATCTCACGGTCCAGGAGTATGTTGCTCGCTTTCAGGTCCCTGTGTATGACTCGCAACCGAGAGTGCTTGTGCAGGTAAAGAAGACCCTGTGCGATCCCGTCGATTATACGGAAGCGTTTGTCCCAATGCAGCGTCGCCCCCTTTACACTGTCTGCGTACGTACGAATGGATGCCAGGCCAAGCATCAGCGACAGTCAGGTTGGCAACAAGATTTGGAAATGGACAGAGTTCTTGAGCCGCATCGATCGAGACGGCTATGTGTGTACCAAAGATGAAGCAATCCAGGCTCTTGTTGTGCATGTACTCGTAGACGAGCATCTTCTCGTCAGCCTGGACGCAGCAGCCCAGCAGCCTGACCAGGTTCGTGTGCTGGAGCTTGGCTATCAGCTGGATCTCTGTCTTGAACTCCACCAAGCCCTGCACTGAGCATGATGAGAGCCTCTTGATTGCTATCTCAAGTCCGTCCGATAACTGACCCTGAAACAGAGCGAAAAAACAAACATCACATGATTATCCATCTACTCTTTTCAGTGTCATTCTTGCAGCAGTGAAGCGGATGACACTTGGGAATCGACATGCCTGCAACTATACCTTGTACACAGCGCCGAAGCCGCCCTGGCCGAGTTTGTTGCCGTCGGAGAAGTTGTCGGTGGCATCGACGATCTGGTCGAAGTCGTAGAGCGAGAACTCGGAGCTGCTCTCCTCCATCCTCCAAAGCTTGAGCACCTGCTCCATCTCCATGGACATGGCCGGCACGCTCACCGTCCCTGACGTGTTGATCACTGCTTAAGCCGGCCATTAGTACACTGACAGCTAATTGACCGCCGCCGTCCGCCGTGCAGGGGGTGCGGCGAGTGACGAGTGACAATTAATTACCTCTCCTTCTTCGCCTCCTGATCCACAGGAAACACGCCATGAAGCCGCAGAGGAGCACGGTGACGGGGACTACTATGGCCACGACCCAAAGCACACTGCTGCTGCTGCTGCTGTTTCCTGTATGCGACATGCAGTGCAGGGTTTCCACTGTCAAATTCATGTTTCGAGTTTGGAGATGCAATTAAGCACGCACATCTCGCCGTCTCAAACGCATTGAAAACCAGAGTTGCACTTGCGTTGCAGTAACTGGTAATTAAAATCTGGCTCGGCGAATGTGACAGACACAGACACTATCCGGAATTCCAAGTGAAATTCTTGATTCCGTTCCTGGTCTTCATGGGAAAGGGATAACGATTAAAGAAAGGAAAAGAAACGTAACATTAGGGCATCTCCAATGCAATGACTAGGATGATTTCTATAACATTAAATAGTAGTCCACATAAGCAAAAATTTGATGTGGCATGAGAGTTAATGAGAAAAGAGGAGAAAAGTTGAGGAAATGGTTTCTCATGCAAGAAATGGTTTCTATCACTAATACCAAGGATGAAGAAACCACTCTACATGCATTGGGAGATGGTAGTAGTTTCTATAGATGGGGCCATCTTATTTATGATTGGGCAAAAGAGGGAAAAATAAATAGAAACAAGAAACCATGCATTGTGAGAGTAAGTTTCTATCACTAGTTTCTTAGTGACATGACATGTATAAAAACTACTAGATGGTTTCTTGGTTGGGAATGCCTTTAGCTCGACCTCGACAATGGTCGCCATCGGTGACAACTACACGCATTTTGGAGCAGAGCAACCGCAAGCTCGACGATGATGAGGCCGTCTGTTTCGTCGGGCCCACTACCAGCGACCGCGACAGCTCGTTCCCAAAGGCCAAAACCTTGGTTGGCTGCTTACTGCTCGGTCACCGGCACCGGCACCGGCGCCGGCAGCCGGGATAACGACGGCGACGACCCAAACGCTTAGCGCGTCACGACCACGGCGAGAAACTCCGCGGAAACAGGCACACGTACCCGAAAGTTAACCATCTCTAAAGTGATGCAAGCATTGTGAGTTGTGACATACATCGAAATGACAAAATCTAGACAGGATAAGACACAAGATCCAAGAAACAATAATGTTCCATGTTGAAATAAAACATTGAATTGATCGAATTACTAAACGACCAAATAAAGTTAAATTGTAACAGAATTATAGTACTAACTAAAAAATACTAAAATATTCGAATATTTAGGTTAATTTAGAGTCCTGGAGACATATCCAGGGTGGCCGGCTGGCCGGCGGCGACTGGTGACGACGACCGTGGAAAGTACAGAGAAGCAAAGCTTAAAGCTAACATCAAATCGCCGGAAATATTCTATACTAGTGCGAGACTAGGCTTTGCAGCGGCCAAGCTAGCGAGTAGCATCTTGTGACGCACGTGTGTCGCTGGATCATACCAGATTACCAGCGATGCCTCCAATGGGGGCAAGAGATCGATCGATCGTGTGAAGAGAATAAAAGCAAAAAAAAAAAAAAAGGATCGGAGAACCGAAAGACGGACGCCCGTAGCTGTCGGCAGTAGGAATTGAAGAAGACAGCATGGAGACCGGGTCGCGCGCGGCAGTGAGGCAGTGAGCTGAGCTAGCTCACCCGGCACAGTGGCTGCCTCACTGAGGCGAGGCCAGCTGCGCGGACGAAATATACAAATTGAAATTTCTGAATCCTTGGGAAATTCAGCAGAGCATGCACATGGCTGCTGGCTGCTGCTACAGCTAGTCTCTACCATCGCTCATGCAGTCAAAAACAAAATCGGATCAACACGATTGAGATGTCCAGAGGAGACGAGAGTTTCTTTCGCTCTAGTACTACTACTGCTGCGGTTCCAAAAACAAAACAGTTTTATTTTCCTGCATTTCTGGATGCGTACGGTTGATAAACTCCTTCACATCATCACATGGGAATTCTTGCAAGTTGCAACAGTTTTTTTTTTGGTTCTTGTGAGGAGGGGACAGGCGCACGCCGGGACGTTAAAACAAGGATATTAAAATTGCAGAAAGGGCCCTACAAAAGTGCTTGGATTTTGTGTTCATCGGATGGGCCATCTGAAGCTTCTTGGTTCCATTCCGAACTTCATTTCAATTTAGTTTTTGGAATAAATATTTCGATGCCTATCTTTCTAGAATTTGTACGCTTGGTTTGGATCGATGAAATTTGCAGTCGATTTGACATTGTTTGGGACTTGTTTTTTTATGGATCTTGAAAGGCATGCAAGACCACGGCTGTCGCCCGGCCGGGTCGTAGAATATATTTTTGACACTAGTGACCCTACTCGTGTCGTGCAAATAATTCGCGGACGGTATCTGTTCCTATAGGCAGATGTGCATGGGGGATTTCTTTTTTTGGAGGGAAAAGTCAAGTGGGCCCCACTTTCAAGATAAGTACGTATCACTAGTGATGCAAGGAAGCATCGTGACACAAAGTATATTTTTTTCCTAGTGTGTGAATTTTGTTACGCTCGATAAAAAATATATTATTGTGTATGCTAATTGAATATCCCAATTTTGTTGACATTTTTGACAGTACTATATATATATATATATATATATAGGCTTGTAGACCTTGGAAAATAGACGAAGCAATATCATCATTTTTACTATTACAAATTTGACCAGACTTTTATTTACCAAACAAGATGTTGAACATGATTATTTATGTTGGGCATCTCATAAAGATAAAAAATGCACGCATTCTGAAATAATCATCCCAACAAATTCTCGTTTAACACAATAATATATATAATATACTTCAGTTCAATTGTTTGTCCCCGATAAGAAAAAAATAAAACAATATGCAAATGGGGTCGCTATTTGTATAGATAAGTTGCTTAGATAATGTATTAAAATGATATGATGCAGTTTAGTTTACAAAATTTTCGACGATGATATTCCACTTAACATCTAATCACGCAATATGAAAATCGACACTACCAAGTACCAAACCATCAACTTAATGAAATCAAGCAGCTTCATCTCATTTCGAAAAATGCAAATGCATTTTGCAAATTAAAGGGGTAAGCAGCACTAGTAGCTAACTAGTTAATTATCAGGTAATGTCCTTGATTAATCACCACTTGCAGTGAGTTGGGAAAAGGGAATTAAGACTAGTAGTAAGTAGTAAGCTAGTGATGAAGTGGGGAGTGGCGAATTAGTCTCTAAATTAAAGTGCATCAAAAATTTGAGCTAGGATTTGGGGGTAACCTGTGGATGGATCGGCGAGGGGAGTGAGCACCACCATGTCGGCGCTGGCCTTGAAAAAGAGATCCTTCTCGTACCTGATGTCGCACCGCACCCCGAGGATCCTCCCGCCGACGCGCCCGCTGAACCACTTGGGCATCTGGCGGATGACGCCGGCGAGGCACCCGCGGCACTGCGACGGCGACAGGTCCGGCGTGCACTGCGTCATGCCGTACACGGTCATCGTCTCCGGCTGGAACCCCGCCTCCCCCGTGGCGTACCTCCTGCTCGCGTTGCTCGCCGTGTCGGCCACCGCGTTCATCAGCTGCGCCACCAGGCCGTCGAACGCGGCGACGTCGTTCGCGACGGAGACGTTGTTCATGTTCCACGCCACCGTCTCCGGCGAGTTGACGGCGCCGGCCAGGATGTCTTGGTCGGAGTACCGGAGCTGGTACTGGTCGTGGTAGACGGTCACGTCCTTGCTGTAGCCGCAGAAGCTCACCGCGTCCTGGAACGACGACGCCAGGCGCGAGGAGCAGTCGCTCCCGGTGAAGTCGCCGCGGCAGAGCACGAGCCCGTACGCGGTGTCCGGCGCTGCGCCGAAGGACCCCGCGGCGAAGCCGGTCGCCGAGGCGTTCTTCGAGAGCACGGCGAACAGGCTGACCAGGTTGTCTCCGAACGTGCTGTTCGGCAGGTAGGTCCGCCTGACGCTCGTCGAGTTGCAGATGGAGGAGATGGGGTTGAGCACCGGCACGGCCGCCCCCTCGTCCGAGCTCGCCGCCGGCGCCGGCGAGGACACGGCGAGCAGCACGAGCAAGAGGACAAGCATGGTAGTAGGCACGGTGCTAAGCAAAGACACTTGGGGCGCGGGCTAATGGTATTGTACACGCACGTAATGGCTAAGCCTAAGATCGAGTGGCACGCCAAAAGGCAAAAGCTACGCAGCTCGTTGCAGATTAGTGGTTATATTATATGCATCAGGGCTAATTAGGGCAAAACTAAGATTATAATACATGATTAAATCCAGGTTGCATATATTGGTCAGGTCACTGCTTGGTTGCTTGAGCTATATATGACAAGTGAGAGGATTATTCTAGTTTTAGCTCGAGATGGTTGACCTGGAGAACGCAGCGCCAGCTACATGGCGGCCGCCACTGATGGAGATTGGAAGATGAGATGGACTTTGGCTGCACTTGTGTCTCTAGCTGGGTAAGCAGCTCATGGTTTTGAACGGATGCCTGATTGGATGAGTAGTAGCCTAGTCGGACGTGTCAGTTCATGACAATATGATCTTTCGTGCGAAACGTACAATGTCCGTATCATACTTCTGCTTGGGTTTATTAAAATGCAATGACTCGCTGTCTCCGTTTGATACGGGGGTCTCTGATCAGATTTGGCAGCTTCTGGCTACAACTGTAGATTGTCGGATCGCTCGTCCTCTGCTCTCCACCGTGTTTCTCCGGTCTAAAGTAACATTTGCGCGACGAACTTGGTGAATCACAAGCTTTAATTTGCCCTGTGTATGTGCAATACAATCTGATAGCTACTTAATTCTGATAATGGTGCTGTGATTCAATCGCTAGCTGTGAACGAGCTTCTAGCTTATATTAGTGTAGAACGTACCTTCAGTGAAAAGGGTGTTAATCCAGGATTGAAAAAATTTCTCCTTGTAGGAACTACTAGTACAAGTGTGCTCCTCCGCGCAACACTGATATTGAACTGGCTAGCTCCTGTTGAGCACGGCTGGTCACTCACGCATGCATTGGATCCTGATGCCTAATATAAGTTTAATCTGAAATTAGCTTACTCTTGAAGAAAAAATTTCCTCCGATTCATGCACATTACTACATTGCACAATATTTTCCGAGATCTAACTGCAGGTGCTACTGCTAGCGTCAACGATTTTAAAAGACTCTCCTTTAATTTCCCTTGAATTTGATCAGGCTCTTTGGTCCTCACCTAACAAGGTATATTGTGAATTCATTTTCGTGATGATTGATGTCTTGTGGCCCGGAAAGTAGTCCACGGAGTTGGTATTTGGCAGCAAAACAGTTCACGGATTCCCTCAAAATTGTTGTTAATCCCTTCAAACAGTTAGTTTATGGATAAGTATGTATTATTTAGTATAATATTGCTTCAAGTAACAATGACTTATGCTATTATTAATTTCCATTAATATAAATACCCCCCTACTATGAGTCACTCCATACTATAGTGTTTCTTAAGAATTTTGTCAACTCGGCGATTTCTATTTATAATAAGGAGTTTTTATGGTGCCATTTACTTCATTAGAGGTAGGAAGTAAAATAAATATCAACATGTACTTGAATAAATATAATTAAAGTAATTAAAAATATTTTTTATTATCTTACCACTTTTTTCCTCTCTCTACTCTACTCTCTTCCTCCGCCAGTTAGCACTCTCGTTGTAGAGCTTTAACATCGTCGCCTCGTCTTTGCCACGGCGCGCTGCTGCCACCACCACTATCGTTGATGCCGCCGACGTGACACGACGTGGCACGACGCCCGTCGTGCAATGCCCCCACCATCGCCGTCACTGCGACGCCAGCCGCCCGGTTACCTCTATCGCCATAGCCCCCATTGCCCTTATCGCCGCTCCTGTCACCCCCGACCACTGTCGCCTCCCTACCCACCCTCATCGCTGCAGCCACCCCCGTTGCGCGGCGCCCAGCCACTTGGCTGCCCTCGTCGTCATAGTGCCCGCCTCCCTCATCGCCACGGCTGCGGCCGCCCCCGTCACCCCTCCCAGTCGTCGCCGCACAAGGCCAACCAACAAGCCATTAAGAGGAAGAGAAAATAAGAGAAAATATTCTGTGCACATCGGCTAGCCGTGCACATGGTGCACATGTAAGATCTCCACCTTCAATCTGTGATCCAACGGACAACAGCTCCACCCGATCATTTTGCAGAAAACACCTCCCACCTCCCCAATTCTGTTATTTTGCGATAACCCCCAGCTACTATTGTCCGTTGGATCACAGATTGAAGGTGGAGATCTTACATGTGCACCATGTGCACAGCCAACCGATGTGCGCATGATACTTCCTCTAAAAATAAATGATCCATGGTACACCATAAAATTTCCCTTATAATATTATTACATTTAAAGCTAGTTAAATGGCTCCGTCACTACCTATAACAATAAGTTAGAATGATTATTGCGTAATGACATGGAAGAATACTCCATCTTCCAGAATGTCTCCCTACATTTTTCATTACCAAAGTAGAAATTTATACGGACATAATGCACTATCTCGTCGCATCACTCCCACACGGACGAAACTCCATGGCAATTGATGAATCTTGTCAAAGTCTCGTGTAATGACTTGTTTGGTTCTTTAGTTGCAAATTTTAGTCCCGTCACATCAGATATTTAGATGTTATTTTGGAGTATTAAATGTAGACTATTTATAAAACACATTTCATAATCGGTGGATTATTCGCGAGACGAATCTAATGAGCCTAATTACGCTATGATTTGACAATGTGATGCTATAGTAAACATTTGATAATCATGAATTAATTAGGCTTAAAAAAATTGTCTCGTGAATAATTCTCTAATTCTGTAATTATTTTTATAATCAGTTCAAGTTTAATCCTTCAAATTAATATTCAAACATCCGATGTGACACAGACTAAACTTTAGTCCAAGTAACCAAACACGACCTAAGTTACCCTGGTGTTAAGTTCGTTCGTTGACTTTGCAAGCGCTGCGCAACGAACCCATTGACTTTTTCGAGTAGAAAAACAAAAACAAAAAAATCTTCCGCGCTGCAGGTCAGACCGCACAAAACGCATACACCTTGGCAGACATTGTGTGCGAAACTTCTCAAGAGAGAGAGAGAGAGAGAACTGCCGTGTGCATCAATGTCGCATGATACGTGGAATTTCTGTATGATGTATAGTTGCAATGCCAGTTTCTATTTGGAACGCTCTTCCCTTTTACATTATTTTCCCATCGTTTTTAGATGGATCAGTTCGATTCCGTGTCTATTCTTTAGAAACATAACCGGTTGGTTTTTTTTAACAGAGTTGATTTTTTCTCTAAACTATGTTGATTTCTAAAAATCAATCAGAAAGGGAGTTCCTGCTTTTAAGAGAAACGAGAGGCGATTTAGAGAAACGCTTAAATAAAAAATAATTTAAGAATATTATTGCATAATGATTTTTTCTGAAATAGCTAAATTTAATTTTAGATGGCTATATAAGAGCACTGTTGGAGATGCTCGAGTGTCTAATAATTCCTAAAAAAATCCTTTTTGTTTTTCGAAATATTTTTATTTGTTAAATAAAATTACTAAGTTAGGTATAACACAAGTAAAAAAACAGAAAGCGGTTAGGAAGCTTAGTCCTGATCGAGCTCATAAGGAAACTAGTAGTAACTGAGTGCCATGACCATGAGTAATCTAAGCGCATGTCCAAATGATTTAAATTTTGACTTCGGAGTATAAGACTTACAATTGTTGTATCGTAATCTTTAGTGTACTAAGATATATCAAAAATAACACTAAAAATTACAAATTACTGTAAGTCTTAATTTTGGTATCTAAAATCACTCTTCTCTATAACCCAAATTCAGCTAGGAATCTTGCACGGCTGAGCTAGACAGTTAGTTATCTAGTAGAGGAAATTTGAACCTTGGCATGCAGCAAGCGTGTTCGTATTCCACACATAAACTGCAGAACTCCAAGTTTGGCTCAAACTGAAAGTTGCCTGAATTCCATGTCAAACCTGTTAATACTGCTCTGAACTCTAACGCAGGGGTGGCTTCACACTACCCTGAATTTTGGGCCACCAAGAGACCCCAACTCCCCAGCCCATGAAGCTAAGCTACATTGGCCCAATATTTCTCCACTTCTCAATTAGGTTTCTTGCTTGTGATCCAGACATCCAGTTGCTGCTACTGCCTCTGCCCTCAACAATAAGGTGCCGTTTGGTTCGGGAGTCTGATAGAATGGAATGGCTCCGTTCCAGATTTTGAGAACGGAATAGCTCCGTTCCGTATTTGGAAGCAAGAACAGAGCCGCTCAATTTTTTGTTTGTTTCTGGAATCTGATAGAACAGAACGGTTCTATCCCTTGTTTGGTTCAAGAACGGAAATCAAACAAATATTAAACAAATATTCAAGTATTTATTCAACAATTATTCAACAAATATTCAAGTATTTATTCAACAAACATTGAAGTATTTTCCAACAAATATTCAACAAATATTGAAGTATTTTCCAGATCTGGAAGCAGAGCTTCCGAATTTCCTCCGCGTAGCCGCTGGGCGCAGCCACGGGCTCCAGTAGACAGGCGCGCGACGCCGGCAGCCAGCGCACGAGGCGCAGCGGCCTCCAGCGCGCGGCCTCCAGCACGCGGCCGCCAACGCGCGGCCTCTAGCGCGCGGCCGCCAGGCGCGCGACGCCAGCAGCCAGCACGCGAGGCGCAGTGGCCTCCAGCGCGCGGCCGCCAGGCGCGCGACGCCAGGAGCCAGCACGCGAGGCGCAACGGCCTCCAGCGCGCGGCCGCCAGGCGCACGACGCCAGGAAGAGAGCGCCGAGAGGAGAGGGTAGGGCAGCGGGAGGAAGAAGAAGGAGCGCACTTGATTTTTTCGGGAGGGAGGCATGCGGGCTGCGGACGGGGAGGGCCGAGGAAGGAAGGAGCCGCTCGGTTCCTTCTTTTTTGGGGGAACGGATGGTTTCGGATCTGAGAGGAATATTCTCTTTTTGGAGCCACTCTGTTCCATCAGATTCCAAGCCAAACAAATCAAAAATGGAACGGAGCCATTCGCTTCCACCAAACTCCTGAACCAAACGCCACCTAAGCCTTTCAAGTTCTCGGTTACCATATACTAGAAAAAGAAAATAATCCTTAAGCTTTTCATACAGACGACATGCATGCAGATTACTTTCCATAGTTAAGCCGATCAGTTAGTATTTTTTAATTAATTATTTTAAACATTCTTAATCAGCGTTTTAAATATTACCTCCCTAGCAAGTAATAAGGGTACTGGACCCATATACATATATCATACTACGGAGTCTATCGCTCTCATGATGAACAAGCTAAAGGCAGGGCTCTCAACTCACATGGTAAATTGTGTAGTTTTCTATGTGTACGTGCTTCGGAGTCTGAATATACACACCAAAAGAAAAAAAAATCCTGAAGCCGTCACCGTTGAAAGTTGAAACAGGCTGCAAATTGTACGGTAGATATAGCCTATTCTGCTGGACCGGACGTCCGGATGGAGCCTTGGTGTATTTTGGTTTTTGGTCATGTCATCCGGAATGAACTCATTGACACCGTATAGTTGGTCTATTCTGGTGAACTTATTGGTGTGATATGATTAAGTTAAATTAAAGTCGTACTTGCATGAGCCGCGGTCCCATCGGATATTCGGATGCAATGCTCTTGTTGCCATCCAAAGACACCGACCGTACGTACCCTCGTTCTGAAACATGACTTCTCGACATAATTTGGAATTAATTTGAGGTATAAAAAATGCAGAGCAATGCTGAAAATTTCATACAAAACAGGTAAAACCATCAATTTCCAAAAAAAAAGTGGGAGCAAACCATAAAACATCGGTGAAAGTCACAATACATATTTATAATTTCTTTCGTTCCAGAAGGCTTCACGTACGTCATATCCGTCACAATCCGTCCGTATTTTTACTTCAATTTCTAGATCCATTATCAACTCGTTAATTAATCATCGCGTTCTTTTAATAAGACATTGCATCAAGTCACGTCAGACTCTTATCGATAAACGTACAATTGAAGGACTCCGACGTTTTTCTACCTAGCTTTTACGTGCATTCATCTGTCGTTCGTTGATAAAAGTTTTATTCTTTCTGAAACTGAAAGCACTTTGGAAGCAGCGACCTTCGTTCAACCGATGCGAGACGACGCGACCCTCATGAAGTTTTTGCGGCTCGGTGCGGAATAAAAAATAGAGGACTATTAGCAGGTCTGTTGTCCGTGACTTGTGACTAATTTGCAACTGGACTTTATTAATACTTATGAGATTTATTAGCATACTAAATTTTAGAGGCCCCCTACTTTCGGAGGCCCAGTGTGGTCGCACCACTGGCACTGGCCCAAGGCCGGCCCTGATTATCGTTGTCAACGAATTTAATTAGAAGAGTTTTACCGAGTTATCAGAAGATATCGAATTAAATATGTCCGTTGATTCGAAGGGACGTGATTAGAAAAAATGGAGCATGTTCGTCATCATTGTCGTCGCTGCCCTGCCACCATCGACGCGTCGCCCCGCTGGGCCGAGCCCCAGGAGATCGTGCAACCTAAGGCCGCACTAGGATATTGCCGAACCAAGCTGCATAAGCCTTGGTTCGATCGATGGTCGGTCGAACAAAGGACCACGTCAGTCTGATTCGGTCGATGATCGGTCAAACTAGGTCACGTCAACCTCGTTCGGCCAACCATCGGCCGAACTAGACCCCTAGCGCCGGCACCACGCTCCTGCGTCATCAACCTAGTTTGGCCAACCATCAGCTGAAATAGGCCCCTGCCGTCCCACACCCGCACCGCGCGCTGCTGACGCAGAGGCATGGGGCGCGGGGTACCAGGGGCCTAGTTCGGCCGATTGTGGGTCAAACCATGCTGACGTGGCTAGGTCGGTGAACCGAACCAGGTTGATGTGTCCCTAGTTCGCCCGATAGAGCCACATCAGGCTAGTTTGACTGATGGTCATCCGACATGTGCCTAGTTTTGTATTTTTCTGAATTTATTATATAGAATTGATTTTGTTCAAAAAATATTATTTAAAAAATTCTACTTTCAACTTGAGGTCTCATGACGTTGACTCTATATTTCAGTCAAAATGCTTGGATCACATGTACTCTTAACATCAACATCAACAAAGCCTTTTAGTCCCAAGCAAGTTGGGGTAGGCTAGAGTTGAAACCCAACAAGAAGTCACCAAAAAGAGAGAGAGAAAGGGGAGGGGAAAAGCTTTTAAGAGCACTAAAAGGGAAAAGGCCTAATCACGGTTCGGGCACGTGGATAGCTTCCTTCCAAGCACTTCTATCCAAACACAACTCCTTTGGGATATTCCATTCCTTCAAGTCCCTTTTGATTGCCTCCTCCCATGTCAAGTTTGGTCGCCCTCTACCTCTCTTCACATTATTGACCCGTCTTATGATACCTCTGTGCACCGGTGCCTTTGGGGGTCTCCGTTGGACATGCCCAAACCATCTCAACCGGTGTTGCATAAGTTTTTCTTCAATTGGCGCTACTCCTAGCCGATCGCGTATGTCATCGTTTCTCACTCGGTCCAATCTTGTGTGCCCACATATCCAACGCAACATACGCATCTCTGTGACACATAGTTGTTGGATATGCCGCCTCTTAGTGGGCCAACACTCAGCCCCATATAACATAGCAGGCCTAATCGCCGTCCTGTAGAACTTGTCTTTCAACTTCTGTGGCACTCTCTTGTCACATAGGACTCCCGATGCTTGACGCCATTTCATCCACCCCGCTTTGATCCTATGGCTAACATCTTCATCAATATCACCATCTCTCTGAAGCATCGATCCCAAATAACGGAAGGTGTCCTTCTTTGGTACTACTTGGCCTCCCAAGCTTACATCTCCATCCTCGCTAATTGTAGTACCAAAGTCACATCTCATATACTCGGTTTTGGTCCTGCTAGTACTCTACTTCAATGAAAACTGAGAAAATATTTTCGAGGCTCATGTGTTTGTATCTGATAAAATTTCTATATTAACGTTACAAAAAGATTAAATCCTTAATTTCTCGTCTAAAATCTCGTCTAAAAGATTAAACTCTCAATTTCTCGTTAAAAAATAAACCCTCAATTTCTTTCTGGTCCAAAAGAAGTATATATGATCTGATCTCTCCTTTAGCCCCTAGTTGTGCACACCACTATCTTGCTGTGTTGTGAGTGTGATAAGAAATAATCACAGGTACAAAGTACAAACTGCAAGCTGCGGGCAAACTGAACAGAATGTTCTCTGAGGCAAGACCCAACCTGCCCTGGAGACATGAGATGGCGTGCTTGACCAAGTAATTTAGGGCAAATGATGCAGGTTGCAACACGCCACGATCGCGAGCGAGACATGCTATATAATGTTATGGAGTTGTGATGCCAAGTCTTGCATCTTCTCAGGCATCGACGACTGTGAAAATGGCGTTGCTACGTGTGGTTCTTGTTTTGGTGGGTGCAACGGTGGCCGTCGCCGATATTGCGGCCGCCGGCGTCCGCGTCGGGCTGACGCGCGTCCACTCCGAACCCGGTGTCACCGTGTCCCAGTTCGTGCGCGACGCCCTACGCCGCGACATGCGCCGGAGGGCGTGGTTCGGGCGGGAGCTCGCGTCGTCGTCGTCGGTGGGCACGGTCTCCGCGCCGACGCGGAAGGACCTACCTAATGGTGGGGAGTACATCATGACGCTGGCCATTGGTACGCCGCCTCTGGCGTACCCCGCCATTGCAGACACGGGCAGCGACCTCATCTGGACGCAGTGCGCTCCCTGCAGCAACCAGTGCTTCCAGCAGCCGGTCCCGATGTACAACCCGTCGAGCTCGACGACGTTCAGCGTGCTTCCGTGCAACAGTTCGCTGAGCCTGTGCGCAACGCTGCTGGACGGGGCGAGCCCGCCGCCGGGGTGCTCGTGCATGTATAACCAGACGTACGGCACCGGGTGGACGGCCGGTGTGCAGGGTTTGGAGACGTTCACGCTCGGCTCGACGCCGGCCGACCAGGTCCAAGTCCCTGGCATTGCCTTCGGGTGCAGCAACGCGAGCAGCAACGACTGGAACGGCTCGGCCGGGCTCGTCGGGTTGGGCAGGGGCAGCCTGTCCCTCGTCTCCCAGCTCGGCGCTGGCATGTTCTCCTACTGCCTCACACAGTTCCAGGACACCAACAGCACGAGCATCCTCCTCCTCGGGCCGTCGGCGGCGCAAAACGGCACCGGCATCCGATCTACGTCGTTCGTCCCCAGCCCGTCAACGCCGCCGATGAACACGTTCTACTACCTCAACCTGACCGCCATATCAGTCGGCACGACAGCGCTGTCCATCCCTCCCGACGCTTTCGCCCTGCAGGCCAATGGCACCGGTGGGCTCATCATTGACTCCGGCACGACGATTACGTCGCTGGTAGACGCAGCCTACAAGAAAGTCCGAGACGCGGTGCAGTCCCTGGTGACGCTGCCGGTGACGGACGGGTCGGACACCACGGGACTCGACCTGTGCTTCGCGCTGCCGTCGCCGACGTCATCGACGCCGCCGGCCACGCTGCCGAGCATGACGCTCCACTTCGACGGCGCGGACATGGTGCTGCCGGTGGAGAACTACATGATCCTCGACTCAGGCATGTGGTGCCTGGCGATGGTGAGCCAGACCGACGGCGCGCAGAGCACGCTCGGCAACTACCAGCAGCAGAACCTGCACATACTCTACGACGTCCAGGCGGAGACGCTGTCGTTTGCTCCGGCCGAGTGCAGCACGCTCTGATCGATGCATGTACAGAGTGGCGAATCTAAAGTAAAATAAAACATGGTATATAAAATACACGTGACTCATCATTGGTTTTATCTTATATCTTACTGACATATTTTATTAGTAAATTAAGTGTATATTTATACGGCGAATTATTCTGTGCACATCGACTGGCCATACACATGATACATATGTGAGATTTTCACATTCAATCTGTAATCCAATGGACAGCAGCTCCGCTGGGGGTTATCACAAATGTAGCAAGGAACATAATAAGGGAGGTGGGAGGTGTTTTCTGCTAAATGATCTGGTGGAGCTACTGTCCATTGGATTACAGATTGAAGGTGGAGATCTCACATGTGCATCATGTGCACGGCCAGCCGATGTGCGCGGGATACTTCGCCATATAAATATACACTTAATTTACTAATAAAATATGCCAATAAGATATAAGATAAAACGAATGATGAGTCACGTGTATTTTTTATATATATTTAGAATATTTTCAGTATATTTTATATATATTTGTGTATAAATCATTTATAATTTTAATATTTAATTATGATTATGATATTATATTTAATAGGAGAAATTTTACAGTACTTGAGGAGGTATCAAAATTAACACTGAAAAATATAGTAGTGTGGTACCTCCTTGTACCCCTCAAAGACGGTAAAATAACCCATTTAATAAATATTTAAAATAATGAATAATTTACGTGGGCAACTAAAAATAATATAATACATCATTTACGAACCTTCGTCAGTGAGGTTGTACCAAAATATTCAAACCAATGAGCTAGGAATACATCATCAAATCCTGTGGTTGCATCAGAATTAAATGCTAGCTTATGCTGATTAAAACGATGCTTCAGAGATTACTGCTGAACAAATGGACTTTCAGACTTAAAACTTTTTTTTCAAATCTACGACTTTGTGGCGCATAGAAAAATCAAAGTAATTGCCTTTTGTTAGTCTGTACAGTTGGACCAGAAATAATCTTGTCGCAACTGAGGCCGTTCTTGGCTACATGAAATTTCCTGTGCACAGCTCAATGAATGTACAGGATATTATCCCACGAGGAATTGTTAAGGAATAATTCGATTTATGTAATTATAATTTTGTGTTTTTAAAAAAATACCATTACAATTCGTATATTTAAATTTATACTATTCCGGAATTGTAGCTCTATGAAAATGTAACGACATATTTCAGAATTTTCTAAAATTATAATAGTATATTTCCGAATTCTATGAATTTGTAATGGTATTGTAACGCTTCGCCCGTATGGACTTTGCCATACCAAGACGAGGTGCTACGATCTTGAAATAACTCAACATCATTGCCGATATTTCATTATTTCAATGATAGTTCCAAGCAAGCCTGCTTAATTACTACATTAGTATTTTACAAATGCCGTAGGAGGCATACCTCGCGGCTCAAAACATGCATACAAGCAGCGAAAGTTTTATACTGTTTACATATTACTACTCAACTCTTTATTGGAAACTAGGAGCGAAACACTACTTTTCTCCTACGTCTTCATCTTCAAATCCTTCGTTTTCTAGAATATCCTCAAAAGGTTCTTCCTCGCCTCGACCTTCAAACTCTGGGGAGCTGAAAGAGGAGGGTTGAGTACATACGTACTTAGCAAGCCTTAGAAGAATTTATAGATGAGTTGAGACAAGGGCGACTTAAGGTTTTAAAAAAGGCATTCAAGTTTTAAATATAAGTGTATCGTATCCAATGGTAGAGGTCCTAGAAGAGGAGGTTCGTGACAAGGCCTTTCCAAAGCTGATCTAGGATAAACTATTACTACATGGACGGGCCCTTCTCGACCAAGGATCAGGCAACCTCTGCTCCTTCTCCCCTAAAATCCCGCGGGTGCTCAGACTCCTTACTTCGTCTCCCTTCCTCCTTTATCTCCAACAATTTATTACAAGCCAAAATCACGTCTGAGTAGGACTTCACAAATCATTCACAAACCATAAGACACCCCGACGATTTTATATTCATCGGTAATCAAATGATCCTAAACACACTAAATACTTAACCAAGGACACCCCATAATGCTCGCAAGGTTGCACTTTGGTGTGTATGACGTTTTACCCAAGGAATTGGTCCTTAGGCGCCACTTTAAGTCGGACCCTGGAAGGCGACGACGACTCATGATAATTTTTACCCAAAATACTCAGTTTTTATTTGCTTGTAACACAACCGGTACTTGGTACTGTTTTTCGAAAACAATCATTCGAAACCCATTTTAGCCCACATGATTCATTCATTTCAGTAATTGCATTTGGTATGAAATAAAAGACAAAAGTTGATCGAGTATAACCCACATCACAATATTAAGAAGGGTTATACCCATCTTTGTGGTTATAAGGGTTTACAAGATTATCAATATTCAAAGAAAAGCTAGTGTGACAAGTTTAGGTTTTAGTCCACAACGTGCACATTCTCTACGACGTCCAGACGGAGACGCCGTCGTTTGCTCCGGCCCAGTGCAGCATGCTCTGATCGATGCATGTATAGCAGTAGGGCTAGATAACGAGCTAGCTCGGCTCGTTTAGCTCGGCTCGTTATAGCTCGTTATGTTAACGAGCTAGCTCGATTCGGCTCATTAATATAACAAGCAGAAAACCCAGCTCGGCTCGGTCCAGCTCGCGAGCTAGCTCGTTTAGCTCGCGAGTCAACTATTTAAAAGATGATTAAATAATAAATATTCTAATTATCACATATCAAACATCAAAATATAAAATAAATAAAATACATAAGGTTTCAAAAATTAATCATCCATAGTTCCATCATTATTTCTACGATTCCATCAAATTCATCACACATGTTATTTGTTTCGTACTTTTATATGAGAAATTCTATATACTTTTATATGATAAATTCTATAGGCCATAATAATAAATTTATAATAGCAAGTTACCAAGTAATAACTTGATACTAACAAATAAATTATAAAATAATGAGTCTCATACTCTAAGATAGTGTTTTATTATTGCTTTAATGAGTTAACTTGACTACTTGTGCTGAGCTCGTTAAGCTCGCGAGCCAGCTCGAACTCGCTCGTTATACTAACGAGCTAAAACACCAACTCAGCTCGTTAAGAAAATAGAACGAGCCGAGCCGAGCTAGTCACGAGCCGAGCGAGTTAACGAGCTACGAGTTTTTTGTCCAGCCCTATATAGCAGTATATAATATAATGAATAATTTATGTGGGCAACTAAAAATATTGGAATACATCATTATATTTATGAACCTTCGTCAGTGAGGTTGTACCAAAATATTCAAACCAATGAGCTAGGAATACAACATCAAATCCTGTGGTTGCATCAGAATTAAATGCTAGCTTATGCTGATTAAAACGATGCTTCAGAGATTACTGCTGAACCAATGGACTTTCAAACTTAAAACTTTTTTTTTCAAATCTACGACTTTGTGGCGCATAGAAAAATCGAAGTACTTGCCTTTTGTTAGTCTGTACAGTTGGACCAGAAATAATCGTGTCGCAACTGAGGCCGTTCTTGGCTAGCAGATGAAATTCTCTGTGATTGAAGTGTTTAAACAGAGGCATAAACTGACTAACATACGCCGACAATGATCGTCGTTGAGCCGCAATTCAAAGAGGAATACATCCTGCAAGTTATTTATACTATCGATATCGATCAACAAATTAATTGTTGCTTTGAATTGATTCAATTGATTAGCCATAATAAACAAAGGCAAAATCTCTGTCAGATATGGACATGAAGATATCAACCCAAGAGAGCTTTGAGCCCACGTAGCGTTCCAGCGACATGCAACTCTGTGCATGCGGAAAAGTTCGCTTGGCGCCTAGGAAGTTTCTAACGCTGAGCCGACGTGCGACGCACTACGTCAACGTGCAAGTCTAGAATCCAGATTGATCTAGTATTCAAAGCGTAATTAAGATCAAATTAACAAGCTATATGATCGAACGCAATGTGCACAAAAGTTGAATCAATGGTCGTCCTCTGTCCTTGCCTCCAATGGCTTTCGAGATATCGATTCTCCTCAGCCTGCTCGTCTTGTTCCCGTATGTAGTAGCCGTTTCGTGCGTGCCGAAACGTGGCGTCCGTCTTGAGCTCACGCGCGCTGACGACCGCGCCGGATACGCGGGGGCTGAGCGCGTCCGCCGTGCCGCTGATCGGAGCCACCGGCGCGTGAATTGTCTCGTCGGCGAGGTCGCGTCGTCGTCAATGGAGAGGATAAGGAGCGACGGTGGCCGTGCCATGGCCGCCGCGGTGTCCGTGCACGCCAGCACGGCGACGTACCTCGTCGAACTCGCCATCGGCACCCCGCCGCTCCCGCTCACCGCCGTGCTAGACACGGGCAGCGACCTCATCTGGACGCAGTGCGACGCGCCGTGCCGGAGGTGCTTCCCGCAGCCGGGGCCGTTGTACGCGCCGGGAAGGTCCGCGACCTACGCCAACGTGTCGTGCCTCTCGCCGATGTGCCAGGCCCTCCAGATCCCGTGGTCGCGCTGCTCGGCGCCGGAGCCGGGCTGCGCATACTACTACTCCTACGGCGACGGCAGCTCCACCGATGGCGTCCTGGCCATCGAAACGATCACGCTCGGCTCGGACACCACCGTGCGCGACGTCGCCTTCGGTTGTGGGACGGACAACCTCGGCGGCACGGACAACTCCTCCGGCCTGGTCGGGATGGGGAGAGGCCCCCTGTCGCTGGCGTCACAGCTCGGCATCAGCAGGTTCTCCTACTGCTTCACGCCATTCAACGCCTCCATGGCGAGCCCGCTCTTCCTGGGCTCGTCGGCGAGCCTCTCGTCCGACGCAAAATCTACGCCTTTCACGCCGAACCCGAGCGGCGTGCGGAGGAGCTCCTACTACTACCTCTCCCTGGAAGGGATCACCGTCGGCGAGACCATGCTACCGATCGACCCAGCCGTGTTCCAGCTGACGCCAATGGGCGACGGCGGGCTCATCATCGACTCCGGCACGACGTTCACCGCGCTGGAGGAGCGCGCATTCGTGGTGTTGGCGCGCGCATTCGCGGCCCGCGTGCAGCTGCCCCTGGCGAGCGGCGCACACCTCGGCCTCAGCCTCTGCTTCGCCGCAGCCGCGCCGGAGGCCGTGGACGTGCCGCAGCTGGTGTTCCACTTCGACGGCGCCGACATGGAGCTCCGGCGACAGAGCTACATGGTGGAAGACCCGATCGCCGGGGTGGCGTGCCTGGGGATGGTGAGCGCGCGGGGGATGTCGGTGCTCGGCAGCATGCAGCAGCAGAACATGCACGTCCTGTACGACCTCCACCGGGGCGTCTTGTCGTTCGAGCCTGCAAAATGCGGCGAGCTTTAGGAATTAGGATTTGTCATCGATGAGCCCATTTCTTTAGTGTGGTTGCTTCTCTTTGAAAAGCTTTACAGCGAGCGATGAAATTGTATGATATGTTCTTCAGTTTGGTAATTCTGACCAGGATTGAATTATTTTTCTGTATAATCTACCATCCAAAAACATTGAATTATTAATCTGTATGTGAGCAAAAACATTGGTATTCAGATTGCTGTTTGCAACTTTGTATGCAGGTAGGATGATGTATAGACAATTTCTTATTGCTTTACATAACTTTTCCTCCAATCAGAAGGTGACCGATAAACTTTTACTTCAAGTAGCTTGGGTGCAAATTATAATTAGGTGACTGATCACAATCTCGTTTGTTTAAAACGTTCAGTCTTTTCAAGTAGTAGATTAGATTCAGATTTTTTTTGTGTGGTAGCTGCATGCAAATGACCATCATCGACTAACAGGTCCTGATTGTACACTGAGCAATCGATTGTAATTGTAAGACAAATGACTTTTGTTTAAGCTGAAGGTAGAAAAACTTAAAGTGCAATTCAATTCAAACATATAAAGAATCATAATTGTACCTAGCATGACTTATGGAAACAAAGAAATCAGAAGATCTTTGGCAATACTAAGCATGCTTAATATTACGAGTTATTGAAATGATGTATATAAGATCAAACCAGGTACCTATTGACGCCAAGATTTAGTAAAGTCTAGGCTTATTAGGAGTGTCACATAGTCAATAGAAGTCAAATGAGTCCCGTCAAAGGTTGGTCAAAGAAGCTCGTCCGTGTTGTTATGCGTGGCTAGATATGAAGGAACCTATAGAGATGAAGAAGACAGAGATAAATCCAGAATCGGTTATGATATTATCGTAGCGGACGACAAGTCTCCGAATTATAAATATGTATCTATTAGCTAGGTTAAAGGAGAATCGACAAACACAACAACAAAAACTATTCTCGGTGCATCGCCACCTTTGGTTTCCAAGGTTAATTCCAGCGGGACTTGGCACTCGGAGCTGGGTTGCATCGCTTCGATCTCTGATGAAGAGGTGAGTCCCACCACCCCGATGATCGTACCGGCTAGATCGGTGTCTTTTGAGGCTACATCATTTTCGATCTCTTAAAACATTGGTTCAGTCAGTATGATCGCCAATTTTATCTTGGTGTATTTTCTAGGTCTAAGGCTGTATCGTTGCAATCTCTTAGATTGATGCAAGTTAGGTATCATGGCTTGCGGTTTCATCAGTTGAGTCTGACATCTTGATCTATTGTATCTGATTTATGTTGTGCACCATTCATCTGAATAAATCATACCCGATGTGTTAAAGTATTATTAGTTACTCGTGATTTAGCAACTATCTTGGTTAAATCTGATCTTGTTGTTACGGTGATTTAATAGTATAGATACATTCTCTGGTATGTTAGATTTAGTTTCTATCGTGACACCACCCTTTAAGAAGTGTGTTCTTTGTGACCCGATCCTTTGTCAAAAAATAGAACGGGTGATCTTCTAAAAGAGCATGATTGTCATAAAGAAAACGATGAACTAAAACAAGATTTTTATTAGCCTTTTGAACATGTAGAATATTTTTGAGAAATAACTTGTGATTACTCGGGGTATGAATAATTGAATGTCCAGTATGATCAATATCCATACCTGATCCGCTTGCTGTATGAACTTGATCCTTGTCGTTATACTTGTCACGTACCGTCAGCTTCTCTATCTCATCGGTGATATGATCGGTTGCACCGGTATCTATGTATCAATTGGTGTCAATCCTATATGAATTGGAAATGACAACAACACTTCTCTCAGCTGGAACAAATTATTCATCAAACCTGTGCCAACAATCAAAGACAATGTGACTTGTTTTCTACATAGTTGACAAATCGGACGCTTGTTATTGGAATTCCCACGACCACCATTGTCATGACCATGACCTCTACAGTGACCACGACTACCGCCATCTGTAGCAGTCCGGCCACCTCGATTGAAGTTGAAGTTACCACCACCACGTCCACCGTGCTTGGTGATGTTAACAGATGAATATGTCCCTTTCTGTCGTAGATTCATCTGGTTCTCGAAGCTCAGAAGTTGCGCGTAAACCTCTAAGACAAAAGCACGATGTGTTCTCATGACTATGGAGGACACCACTGGCTCAAAGTCGGCACTGAGGCCAGCAATGATGTAGGTGTTCAACTCTTCATCTTCTAGTGCCTTTCTAGATGAAGTGACCTCATCAGCAAGAGACTTTATTTTGCCGACGTATTCTGCCGCTGTCATGTTACCCTTGCGAGTGGTGCAATATCTATGCGCGTGTTGATGGAACAAGCGCGGCTTTGTGTCGGGAGCATGTTCTCGGTCGACTTCCATACTTCTGCAGTAGTTGACAGATTGACAACTTGGGTTAGAACCTTTTTTGATGGGGGTAAGTTGTAGGGTACCCCAAGCAGGATAGCTTGCGCGCCGCGCCGCCGCGCCCCCTTCCTCGGTCGCCGCCGCTTCTGGGAGAAACCTTTGGGCCAAGGAGATGAGCTCCTGCTCCTGGGGCGAGGCCTGTGTCCAGGAGAAGTGGAGTATTGGGCCACCGTGGCCGCACGGAGGAGGCTTGGAGGAGTCCTTTGGGCTGAAGGAATGTGGTTTGATGGTGTCGTGCGCTGAGGGGTCGAGTGGGCTGGAAGAGGAGCGAAAGCCCAATGGGATGATTGGAGGCGCTGATGGTACGTGCGGGCTGGTGGGTCAAATGGATGAGGGTTTCAATTTTCTGGAGATCTGTAGCCAATCGTGGAGTCCTTCGCCTGCATCGTGGTTGTGGCTGCCGCTTGGTGCGCCGCTTTCAAGCCAGTCGCTGTCTCTAGGGTTCCCTGCTTCTCGCGAAGAGATCCGGAGGTTTGGGGGGCAAGCACGGAGGATTCGTCATTCTTCTCCCAGGTTGGTGGATTCACGTTCTTTTTCCGAGGTTGTAGCTTCTGGGAGGATGGATTCGAAGGGATTTGATGCTAAAACTGGGGGGCAACGGCGGATGGTGGAAAAGGAAGTGCTGCAAGGGGATAGAGAGTTGGTTCAGGATACAGAAGGGGGGAGCAAAGGGGCTGGGAAGAGGGGATGGGAGCAGTGGTCAGGGGATGTTGGGAGGAGACCTGATCGTAATTTTGTTTGGCAAAGGGAAGGTGGTCAGGGTCAATCTCAGTTCAGACGGGATTTTAGGGGGTCTAGAGAGAACAAATCAGAGGATATTACTTGCTTTAACTGTGGAATTTTTGGTCATCATCAGGCCAATTGTTCAAACCCTACCCTCTGTTTTGCTTGCAAAAAACCGGGTCATATCTCCACTAATTGTCCGCTGATGGAGGAGAAAAATGTTGTGAAAAGTGACCCTATTCTCGAGCTCTGTGGGTATGGGTTGCCTAATCAGGCATTTCATCATGTAGAAGTGTTGGAGATCTCGAAGGTAGTTGCCCAAGCTCCAGTTACTGGGATTTTATCTGTGGAGGAGGGTGTTTGTTCTGAATCGAAAGTGTTAATTGAATTGAATCATTTGTATGAGAACAATTGGGATTGGAATGTGGTTCAGGTTGATAAAAATCAGTTCCTAATTGATTTTCCCTCAAAAGAAGCTAGGAGGCAGTTAACAAGATTGAAGTCGTTTGATTTTCAGAAATTCAAGATTAAAGCTAACATTAGGGAGACTGAAAGAACTATTGAGTCTTTTGTTGAATTACAGTCAGTTTGGGTTAAAGTTTTTGGGATTCCACAGCTAGCTAGGGAGGATAAATATGTGAAATGTATTGCCAAGTTGGTTGGGAAGCCTATGGAGGTTGATGATGCTAGTTTGTTGAAGGGGGGTCCTGTGAGGGTGAGAGTGGTTTGTAGGGATCCTTGGCAGATTGGTGGTTGCTCTGATGTTTTTGTGAATCTGAAAGGGTATAAGATTAGATGGGTTCCTGAGTTGGATGGTTTAGGAAAAGATAAAAAATGGCCTCATGATGCTAAGGTGGATTTGGGAAAACAGAAAGATTCTGGTGGATCAGCTGGTGGTAGTCAGATGGAGCATGATAACTTAGATCCTTCTGATGATAATCAGGGTTTTAAGGATGGTGCTCAAGAAAAGGGACAAGCTCCCCAAGATGATGATGGCTTTGATGGGGATTCGGATGAGGTTTCTGAGGATGATGCTTTGTCTAAGATACCTGTGTGCTATTTTGATCCTAGTAATGATGGGGGTCGACAGAAGGATATTCACAGTGTGGATGGGGCTAAAACAGATATAGGGGGTTTGGAGGATGCTCTGGTGGAACATAAGATGGATGGGGGAAGAGTGCATGATACATGTGAAGAGGTTGGAAAGGGTGCTGAGGATAAGCTGTCTGATCTAGGTTTTATTTTGGAAGAGGAAAATGTTACAGTTGATAATGTGCTGGTTGTGGAGATGCCTTGTGATGGAAACTTTAGTGATACTCCTGGAGGTAAGGGGGTGGTTCCTGGTGTGAAAGTGGGGAGGAAAGCTACTAAAGTGTTGAAAAAGAAGTGTCCTCCTGTGGCAGTGCGTCAAAGTGCTCGCATTAAGAGGGATGGGATTCCCATTCATGTCAAGGCGAAGCAACGTGCTGATCAGAAAGATGACATCTCAGGTATTTCTAGATTTACTGTTTTGCAGGGTGTTGATAATAATGTGTTGGGTAAAATTGCTTGTGATGTTGGCATTGTGTTAGGAAAGTTGGAGAGTGATGTAGATGCACACATCTCCACTCTTAAGGCCAAAGAGTTAGCTCAGGCCCAACTTTGTTTGGCCATTAGGAAAAAAAAGTGAAATGGTCAAGGATCATGGAGTTGTTGAGGGGGGTGTTATTGAGCTAGATAAAGGGCTGAGTAGTATAGAGTTAGAGAATGAAGGTGTATAGTGAGGAATGGGGGTTTCAAGATGTTGATCATGAAGGTACTTTTTTGGAATGTTAGAGGGCTAGGCAACGGGGGAGAAGGAAACTTCTTGCTGACATGGTCTTTAAGTTTGGTTTTGATTTTATTTGTCTGCAAGAAACTTTGAGAGTTAGTTTACCTCTAGAGAGCTTGATAGCTTCTGTTCCAGAAGGAATTTTTTTGGTTGACTAAACCTGCTGTTGGGCATTCTGGAGGTTTGCTGATGGGAGTTAATTTAGATCTGGTTGATGTTATTGATGTGGATCAGGGAGGTTTTTTGTCAGTATTGTTGTTAAAATGAAGTTGGGTGGACATTGTTGGGAGCTTTTTAATGTGTATGGTCCTGTGCTTACTGATCTTAAATGTGGTTTCATTCAGGAGCTGAATGGTAAATTGGCTAACCATATGTATCCTGTTGTGATGGGAGGGGATTTTAATTTGATTAGATATTCTCATGAAAAGTCCAAGGGGGCTATTAATGGGAGGTGGATGGAGGCTTTTAACAGTTTCATCAATGATAATGAGTTGGGTGAGCTTCCCAAAACTGGGTGTTTCTATACTTGGTCTAACAGGCAAAAAAATCCTACTAGAGAAATTCTGGATAGGGTTCTTGTTTCTAACTCTTGGGCTGGCCTTTTTCCTCTTGCTTTTGTTTCTGTTTTACCTGGAGTTGGGTCTGATCATTGTCCTTTGGTGGTTGATTTGGATAAAAATAGTGGTAGTATCAGACCCTCTTTTAAATTTGATAATTCCTGGATTCTTATGGAAGGGTTTAGAGAGTGGCTTTGCTCTAAGTGGCCAAGGAGGGGACAAGAAAATATTTGGATTATTGGAAAGTTCAGGGAAATGGTCTTAGAAAATTGTTGAGAGGTTGGGGGGTAACTTAAGGAGAAGTCAACGGGGGTGTAAAGAGGAGATCATGAGGGAGATTAAGTCCTTTGAAGATATAGCTATTGGGGGTGTGTTATCTGAATCTGATTGGGAGGAGAGGTATTCTTTAGATAGAGAGTTGGGGGAGATTTACCAGCGAGAAGCTGAGTACTGGAGTAGGAGAAGTGGTCAGAGGTGGCTTTTGGAAGGTGACTCTAATACCAGCTTCTTTCATAGGGCTGCCACCAATAGGAAGCGTAAATCCTCCATTGTATTCCTAGAGGAGAATGGTGTGGTTATTAATGAGCCTGTAGAGCTTAAAAATCACATTTATGGATTTTATAAAAAGTTATTTGGCTCGGAAGTGGTGGGTTATTGTCATTTGAGGGATAATTTCTGGGAGGATAGTAAAAAGATTGGGGAGTTGGACAATCAACATCTGATCATGAATTTTTCTGGGGAAGAGCTTGATGTGGCTTTTAAAAGCATGAAGCTTAATACTGCTCCTGGCCCAGATGGCTTTTCTGTTAATTTCTTTAAAGCTTTCTGGTATATTTTTAAGCCCCAGTTTTTAGAAATGTTGGGTGAGCTCCATCAGGGGGTTTTGAATATTGGGAGAATCAATTTTGGGGAAATTGTTCTGTTGCCTAAAATCTTAGATGCTTGCTCTATTTCCCAGTTCAGGCCTATTTGTCTGCTCAATGTGTGCTATAAAATTATTACGAGAGTGCTTGCTATTAGATTAAATAAAATCATTCATAAGTACATTGATCCTTGCCAGTCCGCTTTTATCCCCAACAGAAACATTCTTGAGGGGGCTGTTAGTCTGCATGAGATTTTGCATGAGGTTAAATTTAGAAATCAGAAGGGTGTTGTGCTCAAATTGGATTTTGAAAAGGCGTATGATAGAGTTCAATGGAATTTTTTGTTTGAGGTTTTAGATAGAAAAGGTTTTCATCCCAAGTGGATTGAGTGGGTGAAGAGTGTAGTTGTGGGAGGTAGGGTGGCCATTAACATTAATGGTGTGGTTGGAAGTTATTTTAAGACTTATAGAGGGGTTAGGCAGGGGGACCCTTTGTCTCCGGCTCTGTTTAACCTGGTGGTGGATGCTCTCTCAGAACTGATGTCTAAAGCTAAGAGTACTGGTCATGTTAGGGGTTTGGTCCCTCATCTCATTCAGGGAGGGGTCACTCATCTTCAGTATGCTGATGATACCATTCTTTTGTTTGATTTGGATGAAAGGAATTTTGTTACCATTAAGTGGTTACTGTATTGTTTTGAGGAGCTGTCTGGGTTAAAAGTAAATTATCACAAAAGTGAGTTGTATGCTTTGGGGGTTTCTGTGGAGGAAGGTCAAAGGGTGGCTGATTTGTTTAATTGTAAGTTGGGTTCCTTCCCTATCACCTATCTTGGCCTACCCATTTCTCATTCTAAGCCGTCTGTGGCTGATTTTGGTAAGATAATCACCAAGGTGGAGAAGAAGCTTTCTACTTGGAAATGTGGGTATCTTTCGTATGGAGGGAGGACGGTGCTTATAAACTCTTGTCTTAATAGCATTCCTCTCTATTGTATGAGTCTTTTCTGGTTGCTTGATTCTGTCCACTCCAAATTGGATAAAATTAGGAGTAGGTTTTTTTTGGGAGGGTCTTCAAAACAAAAGAAAATACCATATGGTTAACTGGAAAACTTTGTGTTTGCCCAAGGTGGATGGGGGTTTGGGTTTTTTGGATACCAGAATTATGAATATGGCTCTTTTGGGGAAATGGGTCTTTAAAATTTTTAATAAACATGAGGGGCTTTGCTTTGAGCTGTTTAGGAAAAAGTATAGTTTGGATGCTTCTCCTTTTGGCGGTAATAATGGCAAGGGGTCTGGCTTCTGGAATAGTTTACAGAGAATTAAGCCTTGGGTTCTTCATAATTGTAATTTTAAGATTGGGGATGGGAGAAACACCAGATTTTGGGAGGATTGTTGGTTGGGGGGGATGGCTCTTAAAATCAGATTTTATGACTTATATAAGATGTGTAATGAGCAGGGAGTAGATGTTCAGGGTGGTTGTGGAAGGTCGTGGACCTTGCAGTTTAGGAGGTCCTTTTCTCCTGAGGAGGGTGTTTTGTGGAATGAGCTTATGGACATGTGTGGGGGGGTGTCTCTGAGTACCGAGGGGGATGAGCTTGTTTGGGAGCTTGACAAGAAGGGTTTTTCGTCTAAATCGTTTTATCAATGGATGTCGTTTAGAGGTGTGAGGGATGAGAGTTTCAGCTTGGTTTGGAAAGTTGTGGCACCTCTCAAAGTTAAAGTGTTTCTCTGGTTGGTGCTTCGTGGAAAAATCCAAGTGGGGGCGCAGTTGCAAAAAATGAATTGGTTGGGAGATCCGAGCTGCAAGATGTGTGATGTGATGGAATCGGTTGATCATCTTATGTTCGTGTGTCCGGTTTCCCGGTTTGTATGGTGTTGTGTTAGGGATGCTTTGGGGTGGGCGAGGTCTTTAACAAGTATTCGTCAAGTTTGTGACATTTTGAGTATGAGGTGCAGCAAGAAGAGAAGAATTGCTTACTTGAGCGTGGTTGCTGCTGTCGTGTGGTCCATTTGGATTGTTCGCAATGACTACATTTTAATAATAAGATTTCTGATAATGTTTTCGATGTGCCTTATAAAATGCTTAACTTCATGATTCAGTGGAAGAAGCTGGCTCGGGGGCAACTGTTGGTGGAGGTGGAAGCGTGCTGTGCCTCGCTGCGTGCAACAATCGGCCAAATTCTAAGGGGGGATCCCGTGAGAAGCGTCAGCGGTCGGTGATCTGATGGCTGCATCGTTTCTCTGTTGTCAGATATGGCTGGTTGTGTCGGGTTGTTATCTTAGCCTGGGAGCTTGCGTTGTGGTGTTTGTGCGGTTCGTTTTGGGTTGCCTTTTGACTGTTCGGTCCTGTGAGTTCTCTTATGTTGGGTGTGATGAAGTTCTTGTTTTTTGGGTGATAGAGGGTCAGGTTAGGGGGTTTCTCTGTTGGCTCACTAGACCTTTGGACATGTTTTCCTGGTGTGAGACTTCTTCTGCTTTCAAATAAAGCAGGATGCATCCTCGTTTGGATGTGTCTATCTCAAAAAAAAAAAGAAAGAATGTACCTAAGGACTTGTTGATCTGAAGCAATCCACGCCTCATAGATTGGATTTGGTTGCACGATGATCTTCCCATCTTTCTCGGTGATGATTTCCGCGTCCGGAATTTTTCTCGCGTCACTTAGAAAGGCTTTCAACCGGGCGCCATGAACTGGAGGGAGCACTTGTGCCTTCTAGAGAAGATAATTCCCCTTGTTCAACTTCTCAGCGACAACATGGCCGACCAGAGGATTCACGACAGCGTTGGTGAAGCTTGCCATGATTTGCTAGATGTGTTTTTGGTGGAGGAGAGGCTCTAATACCATCTAGATTGGTGAAGAGTTTCTCACCTCCGTAGAGGTCGTAGCTGCGTGTTAAATATAGCCAGGAAAAGCCCCCAGTGTGGCTTACAATCCAGAACAGCAAAACAATAAAGAAACTAACGGAGAAAACTTATCTAGCTAATTACACGTAAACACAACCTCCTAGACTTATCTTTCTATTTCTGTTCTTACCTCCAACATGCTATGGTTCTTCAGATCTTCAGATCTGAGAGTAGTACTGATTAGGAGTTATTTAAATAGATGGGACAAGTCTTCTAGAGCTCCAGCAACAACAAGATTTGAATGAAAAAATAGTTATAAGAAAGAAAAAGAAGAATGAAGAAGAAAACCCATTACCGGCGCTCAGTGTGGAGTCGGAGGATGGAGACGACGACACTCGATGTGAGGAGTTGGTTGATGCGGGTGGCGGGGCGAGCGAAGGTCGCCGGTGGTGCTCGATGGGAGGAGTCGGGAACGAGGTGGCGGCACTTGTCAGCGATGGTGCTGGTTCCTGGAGGCTGTGGGTGGTGTTGGTTTCTAGCAGTGTTGAGGGATTGGGGCGGCGGGCGAGCGAAGATCGGCGACTACGACGACGAGGCGAGCGAAGATCGACGAGGGAGACAACGCTCGATAGGAGGAGTTTGGGGTGGGGAAGGTGGCGGCACTGGCGTCGGGCGTCGATAACCCTTTACACCAAGGTTGGGATGGTATTGATCGATAACTGGGCTGGTATTAGACCCTGTTGTATTTGATTATGGCCCAACAAAAACAAACATATTAACGTTTTCTATCGGATACCGGCCAAATTTGGCCCAAACAAACATCTCCTGGGTGTATTCGTCAATCGGTACCAGGCCCGTTATATTTGGACCAGAACAGGATAGCTACGGGCTTGAGGCCCAATTACTTTTAAGATAAAATTAATAGATTAGTACTGGAAGTAAACACCAAAGTATCCATAATTAATAATTAAGAAAGTTGTATCGGTACTTTTGTAAAGTGATAAATAAGGTATAGAGGGAATAAAACTTCTCAGTTTTATCAGCCAAGGTTAGATAAGGAGATATAAACAGTCTTTTTATATAAAGTTGAAAAGTACAAGTCTTTTTATTTTTTTATAAGGTGGGTATTTATTTTATCTTGATTATTACATGCACTTTGTATTAGATTGACTTGTTCTACACTTTTGAAGTTATTATTTTACACAACAACAAACAACTCGATTTACATATTCACATACACGAGTGTTTAGAAAAGTAATTATAAGAAAATAAAAATCTCTCTCTCTCTCTCTGCATATACTTATGCGTACGTGTTTAAAATGATAATTATTATTCTACATATATGATTTACAAGTACTGTTTTCATATCAAATTTTTTTGTAAACAATAGCTCCCTCTAATAGCGTATGCATTCGTTATCAACGTAACTAGCTAGATCATCCTTACCTGTGTACACATATACATAGTCTATGTCTATCGAAGTTGAATAGACCGGCGCTCGCTTTGGATATTATTGTATTGGTTGAAAAATTAGCATACGTACGCAAGAAAACGATTCACAATATATAGCAGTTTGTGAATTAGAATTAAATTTAAATGCAACTAGGATAGATTATGAGTTGTTCAAACGATGTTCATATACAAGATCAACCGTAACCTTCATTGAACCGGCCAGATGGGCAACCAAAAACGTATAAGGGAAATGGCGCCCACTGCTATACGTACTCGTCGTCCTACAGGCCCGGCCGCTGATATATATGGCTTACGCGGATTTTTTTTAAATAGTAATTTTTAAAAAAATCAAATCTGTATTTGCAAAAATTTGCAAAAATAGCATGCTGTTGGTATTTGAAGTGCCGACCGGATACCACATCAGCTTCAACTGATGTGGCAGAATCTGTTAGGGGGACGACCACATGCTACTTTTACAATTTTTCAAACGGTTGTATAAATTTGAATTTTGTTTTTAAAAATATTATTTTAAAAAATTCGCTTCCGGGCCACTCTAACTCGCATGCATGCGTATCAAAACATATGTATACTGGAAAATAATATCAAAGAACGGCATAGCGCAGCGGTCAAGGTGTTTTCTTTCATACAGGGGACGCAGGTTTGATCCGCCGCCACAATTAATTTTTTCTGCAGTCAGATTCTTAAACAAACCATTTTTCTATTTAATTAATTTTTTCTACAGTCAGATTCCGAAACACCATTTTTTGTTTTGTGTGTTTGATTAATTTTTTTCTGTAGTCAGGTTCCGAAAGAAACCATTTTTTCTTTGTTTTTTGATTATTTTTTCTTCTGTAGCTATATTGTTTTTATTGACAATCGTAGAGTTTTTTCTTTGGGTCTGCGTGTTTAAGGAACAAACCCTTTCAAGTTGTAGGTATGTTTTGTTAGTACTACTATGAACTTTCTTCGTTAACTTTTAAATGACACTGTTGACTTTTATCACAAATTTTAATCATTCGTCTTATTAAAAAAACTTTTTGAAATATTATTTATTTTGTTATAGTTTGATTTATTATTGAAAGTACTTCAAGTATAATTTATATTGTTGGACCGAAATAGGCGACCAGAGAGGGGTGAATGGGAGTTTTTAAATTATGTTCTGATGAACAGGCTTTGAACACACCCTTCAAAATGTCTAGTTCGGAGGTATCGAACACACTTCGAACACAGGCTTCGAATGGGGTATAAGTTCAAAGTTCAGAAAACTTTGCTCGCACTTAGAAACCCCAAAACACACTGTACTCAGCAGAGATAGCGCAGGCTCTGCACACGAGGTGCCTTCGAGTAGACTTCGCACTACTATACTTCGCACAAATACGTTTCCCTCTGTGGGCTCCGAACGAATACTCCGCACTAGTAACTGGCACTAGGCTTCGTACTTCGGAGTGCAAAAAACAGATAAAACTGACTGCAGAGAGGACTTCGGCTAATGAAAGAAAACGAGCCTCGAATGGACGATTCACAAAGTGCTTCGCTAGAAAACAGTGAGATCTAACCTTCAAGTTACATAGAGAGAACACAGACAGTTACTCACAGAAATCGAACAAATATGAGACAAACACACTTCGTTGGAAATGAGACGAAGCAAAAACTCTGGTTAACTCAAAACAAAGTGTGATGCAGAAAACTCTACTCACGCAGTGCAAATATCACAGATACAAGTTCATGCAATCAATGAAATCAGAATGAAAATTTTATTGCAAGAACAGGGAACACAAAAACTCACAAGTACAGAGAACACTTCATGGCAGCTGGCCAAGTCTACAGGGAAACATAAGGTTCTACAGGAGTGCACAGTGTTACCCTAGCCCCTAGCCTGCCTCTCCTTTTATAGGCACTACTCTGACTTGCGAAAAGAATGCAATACCCCTAGGATTTACAGTGATTTTGTCACCACCAGACACGGGGGTACAAATGTTAGTCTACTTTATTGGAAGCTACTTTTGTCAGCTTCACAAAGGAGACAACATCTACTTTTGCAGAGCAAACACGATCAACTTTTGCAAAGCGGTATCTTCTGGAGCCCCCTTCGCACACAAAGTGTGCAGAGGCTTCGGTGACACGCTTCGAACCCGAAGGCCTTCGCTTCACCAAAGTCAGACTTCGATACATTGACGGTTTTGAGCCGAAGCCGTCAAAGCTATTGAGACTTCGCACCATCACCTCCGGAGTGGACCACCACGGCTTCGCAGCAACTCCAGCTCAAACTCCACTCGTCCGTGTACAGAAGCCATGCATGGCCGAAGTACATCAAGTCATCCACACTCCGAAGCCCCTCCTTTGGAGTACCTTTGCCACCTTTCGAAGTCCATTCCTCATCCAAGGCCTCCGCACGAAGCACTTCAATAAGCACTCCTTCGTAATGTCACTGCCTAGAGCACACTCCCGAATAGCCTTACCCGGGTCATGCCTTTGATGCACCTTGACTTTTGAGACCTTCGTCAGATGTCCTACCAAGTGTCTCTGACCGGAGCACACTTTAGAGTCTTGCCTCATTCTTGAGGACTTCGCCCGCCATCCGTCGAAGTCACTCATTCGGAGTCACCCTTCGAAGTGTCTCGCCTCCAAGGACTTTGCCTCAGGTACCTTTAGTCGGAGCCACCCTCTACACTTTTTGCCTTCGTCTGGCGCACCTTGACTCGAGGATCGACCTCGACTCCACGCAGCCTTTGTGACCGATCTCCCCACTTTCCTGGCATCAAGCCTCCCGCTTGACCCAGGTTCACTCTCTGCGAACCGTTCGTCGTCATCGAAGTCACCTGCACACCACCGACAAGCAGACAAGTGTTTCTAGTACCTCAGAAACCTCTCTGGAACACAACCTCAGGTACACACTCTGGTGTACTGTCCAAAGTACCGAGCCCTTCGGTACAAACTTTTCATCGTATTCTGTCGGACCCCTCCGACAGACATACTCCGCTGCAACAGCTGCAGCTAGCAAACACCGAACCCTTCGGTAACACACCTCCGAAAACCCTTCGGAGGGACCCCTTCGCCCAGAAGAGAACTTGTCAATCACTCATCACAGACTTGAAACCAAGGCACATCTCAACTTGGATTCTCAATCTCCCCCTTGATGAGTGCATTGACAACCAAATTCGAGTTCAAGAAAAAATTGAAATTTTTCAGCGCACAAGTGACCATAAAAACTCAGAAAAGATCCAAATCATGCCACTTGATAAAAATAATCTCTTCCCATTGACTCATGAAAAGCCATTTGACTTAAACTCCCCCTTCGGCAAAGCATGAAAACACAATTCTTCCCCCTTTGGCATAAAAATTATTTTTCCTTTTGAACTTCATCTCATGTTCTCCCCCTTTGGTAGGGAACAGAGCATTCTCTCCCCCTTTGGCAATGCAAGAATCAAGGAGCAATAAAAAATTGCAAGGCTTCGAAATGATGAAAAATGTGAAATCATGTAGTGCAATAAATGCCAAACCATAATGTTAGACTCAGATGCTCAACTCAAGTTAACATATTCCAAATTCAATGTGTGAGGCATGAATTTTTCAGATTGTTGAAAATAAAAGCATCACCACTTAGACTAATCATCTAGAAAAGTGAAAACAAGAATTGTGAATGCTAATCAATTTCTACACAGGAAGGCAAGTCTAGTTTTATGGAGCATTTAGCAAACTTGATAATCAAATGACTCATACTTGCATTTTTTATATTGCCAAGAGTTATTTGCTTGTCCACCTTATACTTTCCAATCAAGTCAAGCCTTGGTCAAGAAAAACCATCAGAAACTTAAGGCAGTGACTTTGGAAGACACTAAGTTATCCTAATTCATACCAAAGTGTAATGGTAAACAATCTAGAATAAAACAGTGTGACACGCAAACCCACCTAGATCTTTTTATTTTTAGCACATAAACCATGGATATTGATTTTTGTTGTGTACCAATTTTGGATAATTCCATGAAAAGCAGTATTATTTTCAAGTTGCAGTTTAGCATCCAAAGTAAATGATTCTAGCTACGAGGCAGATAAAAGATAGCAAAAGCAATTATGAAAACACATGCTAGAGACAAGACTAAGCAGTGATCAAGTTTGGAATTTTGTAAATTAAAATCATGCTCATAATGAAGGTAGATATATTAATCATAGCTGAATGCATCATGATAATGACAATTATGCAAAGGCATATAATAGCATCTAAATGCATCAACCATTATGGCACGCTCCCCCTCACAAAATGACGTAAAGATGACAAATACCAAGTTCCCCACACAAATAAGCAAATCGAGATGCCTCAAGGGGTTTGGTAAAAATATCGGCAAGCAGGTTTTGGGTATGAACATATTGAAGGTCAATATCACCCTTCTCATTGTGATCTCTAAGAAAATGATATCTCACATCAATGTGTTTGGTTCTTGGGTGCTAAATCGGGTTGTTTGCAATGCAAATGGCACTAGTGTTATCACAAAACAGTGAAACACTCTTATAATCTAACCCGAAATCCCGCAAAGTGGAAACCATCCACAAAATATGTGAGCAACAGCTAGCTGTAGCAATATATTCGGCCTCAGCCGTAGATTCTGTAACACTAGACTGTTTGCGGGAAGACCAGCAAACAAGAAAAGTACCCATAAAATGACAAGTACTGGAGGTACTTTTCCTATCAATTCTACACCCAGCAAAATCCGCATCTAAATAACCACGAAGACACAAAAAAGAAGATGCAGAATACCAGATGCCAAATTTGAGGGTGTACCACGAAGACACAATAGCACAAAATCGATTTAGATATTACATATATAAGTATCTAGAAAAGTAGTTATACGAAAATAAATTAAATTGCTCTGTGCATATAAACATGTTTGTTTAAAGGGGAAAATATTCTATATGTTTTATCTATATGTTTTACAAGCACGTACTACTTGAATTTTTATTGAAATAATATTTTTTAAAAAATAAAATTTCAAATTTGTACGGTAATTTGAAAAAAATGCAAAAATAGGTAGAAGTCGAAAAGAGCTGTTGGCGTGCCCTAGTCGGCACTTGATCGAATGCTGACGTGGCACCAGTCGGCCGACCAAGTGCCGACCAGTACCTACTTTTGCAATTTTTTCAAACTGTCATACAAATTTGAAATTCTATTTTTTAAAAAAATATTATTTCAAAAAAAATTCCCGTACAACTTTCGAATCATGTTTTTGTTTGTAAACAATAGCTCTGACTCTAATAGCGTGTGCGAATGCACTAGATCTTTACCTGTACATAGCTATATCGAAGCTGAATAGACCGGTGATTTTGATGTATGTCTTTGAATTGGTAGAACAGTCGTTGAATAATTATCCTACGCAGTTTGTGAATTAAGTTTAAATGCAACTGGGATCATTTCTGTGAGTTGCTCAAATGGTGTTTATAAGATCAACTAACCTTCATCGAAGAACCATCGTAACGAGAAACGGTAAGAGAGAAACACATAGGAAGAATGGCGTCCACTGCTATGCTAGCCCTACTCGTCGTCCTCCTCCTCCCGCCGATTACTCTCGCCGGCGACGTTCCTGGCTTCCGCACCGCTCTTACTCGCATGCAACCATACTCACCCGGAAAATACTCTGCAGCGGTGCACCGCGACAGGCACCGCCTCACTTTCCTCTCCTACGCCTCCGCACTCGGCGCGGGCCGCGCGGCCGCGACGAACTCCTCTACCAGCATCCAGGCACTGCTCGAGTACGGGGCGGGAGGGTACCTCATGAACCTGTCCATCGGGACACCACCATTTACCTTCCAGGCCATTGTCGGCACCGGCACCGACCTCACCTGGACACAGTGCGCGCCGTGCACCAAATGCTTCCCACAGCCCAAGCCGCGCCTCTTCCAGCCAGCAAGCTCGTCCAGCTTCTCCAAGCTCTCGTGTAACAGCTCCTTCTGCCAGTCGTTGCCAACATCCTTCCGCACGTGCAACGCCACCGGCTGCGTCTACGACTACCGCTACGGCAAGGGCTACACCGACGGCTACCTCGCCGCTGAGACACTTACAATCGGGGGCAAGTCTTTCTCCAACTTCGCGTTCGGGTGCAGCACGGAGAACGGCCTAGACAACTCATTGGGCGTCGTGGGGCTTGCCCGCAGCCTCCCGCTGTCCCTCGTATCGCAACTCGGCGTCGGCCGGTTCTCGTACTGCCTCCGCTCCGACGACGGCGCCAGCCCGATACTGTTCGGCTCCTTAGCCAAAGTGACGGGAGGAGAAGTCCAGACCACGCCATTTGTCAGAGACCCCGCTGATCCAGCCTCTCCGTTCTACTACGTCAACCTCACCGGCATCACGGTCGGCTCGACGGACCTTCCGGTCACGAGTAGCACGTTCGGCTTCACGCAGACCGGCTCCGGCGGCGGCACGATCGTGGACTCTGGTACGACGTTCACGTACCTCGCCGAAGCGGGCTACGCCATGGTGAAGAAGTCCTTCCAGTCGCAAATGGGTAACCTGACGATGGTGACCGGCCAGCGCGCCGGCAGCTTCGACCTTTGCTTTGAGGTCAACGGCGGAGACGTGACCGTGCCTAAGCTTGTGCTGCACTTCGCGGGGGGAGCTGACTACGACGTGCCACGGCCGAGCTACATCGGCGCGGTGAGGGTGGACTCGCAGGGCCGCGCGACAGTGGAGTGCTTGCTGCTGCGCCCGGCGAAGGAGGACATGTCCATCATAGGCAACATGTTGCAGATGGACCTGCACGTGCTCTACGATCTCGACGGCGAGAAATTCTCCTTCGCGCCGGCGGATTGCGCCAATATTTGATGTCTATACCGTCCGATCCGTGCCGAGTTGCCTACTAATCTACTATACACAAAAATAAGTCGACAATTTTATGCCGGCGTTTGATTGCTGTACTTCGTCTATTCGTCATAGAGCTTCATCTCTTGTTTTATCGTCCTCCGTGAGTTTGGTTTAATAATAATAAATAATGCATGTTCTCATCGTCGTGAACGTTCTTTGCACCTTTGAATTCTTTTTTAATTTCTTCCATGGAGTTAAATGCTTGGATTTTTTAAAATAATAATATTTTTTTAAAAAAAATTCAAATCTGTATTTTCGTTTGAAAAAATTGCAAAAGTAGTATGCGGTCGACACTTGAAGTACCGACTGGATGTCACGTCAGCTCCCGTCACCTCTTAATTGCTCCTTGCTCCGCTGCATGCCACCTCACCTTGGCACCGCACATCGCCCGCCCTGCCCCGCCTCAACTCCACGCAACACCCACCCTACCCCGCCCCATCGCCTCAGTGCCGCGCCCATCTCATCATCGCGCCACGTCAATTGTGCCCACCTATTTTTATTTATAAGTTCTTGTTTGTCGAATGTCAGAATTTCTACACTCTCGCAAATTATCCATCATGCCACGTTGCGCTCGTCTTTACCCTCTTTTCTTTGTCGAGCGTTGAATTTTGATGCGCAATGAAGTGTTCATCGAGTGCCTGATAGATAACACTCGGCGAGCATCTGTTCGTCGATGATGAGTTAACCGAGTATTGTTCGCTACACTCGGCGGACCTTTATTTTCCCGTAGTGACATAATTAGAACATCAATTACTCTAAGAGTATTACATGATTCAACTTATAAAACAAGACACTCTTACCAAACAAACCGGAACATGTTTCAGAGTTTCAGATTCTAAGAAAATAGCCAATAAATATCTTGAAAAGTTAGTATTTCCTAACAGCTTAAGTTTAATTCATTTATAAATTCTATCAAAATTGATTCTCGTGATCCTTATATAAAATCTATATATATATATACCGGTTGAAAATATTTCATTTTTTTTAAAAAATACCTGTCAATAACTAAATCTAGCACAAAGTAGCTATACTCCCTCCGGTACACAAAAACAAGTCGTTTTAGGCTTCTATCAAGAGGTTGCTAAAACAAGTCGTTTTGCATTTTATTGTGCATTTTGGACAAATATACCCCTCAAGTAGTACTACTTTTTTCTTGTTTTTCGTGCTATGTTTACTCTTGCACTATATTTAATAGGGACAAACATGGAAAGTACCCACTAATTAATTGCTTCTTGGTATGTGAAATCATGTCCAAAACGACTTGTTTTTGTGTACGAGTAGCTGTTTGGAGTCAGTGAGACGACAGACGTGCATTACACGGAGTTGCACTTGCCTACTAGTTTGGGGCCATTGGTGTGACTGCTCTGAGTCCCCTTAAATTTGGGCCGGAACAGGATCGCTGTGCCAATTTAGGGTAGATTTTTAAAATCTGTTACGGAAACAAATGGTTCAGATTGAATTCAGATTGTGAGATACAGTAGTTGTAGAATCTAGAAATGAATTAGAATCTAAAAATTGGAAAACATCACTACTCACACTAGCTAACTACTAAAAATATGCAGCTGTTAGAAGCTGAAACAAACGGTTTTAGTTGGGCTTTATCTTGACATTAGGGCCTTCAGCCTGTAAGGCCCGTAGTTGGAGTACCGATAGATGTGAAGCCCGTTACTGTATATGCTTTGTGAGAAGGTCATTGTGGTTTTGCTAATATAAACTTGGTATGCCATTTTTTATACGTCCAAAATCTATATCCTAACAATAACTACCATATATTATTTTTAATATAAAATTTATAAATTAGTAGAGGAAGTAAATAACAAAGTATACATTATTAATAAGATATTAATAAGAAAGTGTATTAGTACTGTTGTAAAGTGATAAGAAAAGTATTGTGGAATAAAATTTCTTAATTTTATGAACCAAGGTTAGATAAGGCGATATAAATAAAGTATTTTTTGACAAAGTTCAAAAATATAGGTTTTTTTAAGGGGGGGGTATTTATTTTATCTTGACTTCATGCAATTTATATTAGATTGATTTATTCTTCACTTTTAAAGTTATTCTTTCACACAATAACAAATCAATTTATATATTCTACATGTTTTGTTTTACAAGTACTACTTCCCAATAACAATTTTGTGTAAACAATAGCTCTAATAGCGTGTGTGGAATGCACTAGTTATCAACTAGGATCAACAATGAGTTATTAAAATAGAGTTTATAAGATCAACTAACATATAAACTAGTTTGAAAGACATAGGAAACACGGCGTCAGCTGTTCGACGTCATCATTTAATTGAAAATATGTAAAGATAATTAGGATAAGATGTGAATATAATTGAATGAGTAGTAGGGATTGATAGAATACTACTCAGTATTTTAAAATCTGTTATATTTTGGCTAATTTAATTATATATAGGACATAAAGAGTAATCATCGTCATGTAAGTACATGTCTCAGTTTAGAATGCGAGTTCGAATATATATATATATATAAACGCTATTCTACACTACGGGTGTAGAATGCTATTCTACACCGATCAATCCAACTGTGTCCACCTCATCCAGCGTGCCCCACGTCCCATCTAATCTCGACTCTTCAATTCCAAATCAGTATAGAATAGCATTCTACCCCCGTGATATAGAATAGCATTTGTGTGTGTATATATATATATGCAAATGTTATATTACACCACGGGTGTAGCATAACTATTCTACCGAAAAATCTACTACTGAGAAAAAAGTAGTACTCAATTGTTATTCTACTGAGAAAATCCACTACTGAAAGTAGTCGGTGTAAAATAGCTATTCTACACACGTAATGTAGAATAACGTTACCGTATATATATATATATATATATATATATATATGTTGGCGTAAAAGATTACGCTAACAGGTTTCTGTAGAAAAGAAACTAACAAACGAAGTGTTTGCGAAGCAAACTGTTCTAAGCCTCCGAAAGGATAATAGCTTAGAATAGTTCGAAAGTGTGTATTGAATCACTTGTGTCGGTCCCTATTACAGGGTGAAATGGGGGGTATTTATAGGCCTAAACATTAAGGAAAAGACCTATTTACCCTCTATTACAACCGACATTAAGGAAACTATTCGGTTTCCTTAATAGGGTTAAAATGGTAAAAGACTAATCTAATAGGATAGAAGATAAGTCTTCCATCTTAGCTGGCAGAAAAGATCCTGAAGGGCTTTGGTTCGAAGACATACTTCGAACCAGTGTCTGTCTTCGGGCTTCGAACCAGGTTCCGAGCATCTTCGAAGAAGGTCTTCGAACAATCTTCGAACTAGTTGGCTGTCTTCATGCTGCTTTAGCAATAACTCCGAAGATGAGATATTTTCCCCCAACAATATATATATGCCTTGTCGCCGAGCTAATATCCCACCTAGCTAATCACGTACGTCGGTACGTGCACACTATAATTTAGCCAAATAATTTTATCACATATATACACTGTATTTTCAATAAATGAAAATTACATGTTTATACCCGCCAAGGCTTCATACACTGATACACAGAGACTAAATCATCACGTTATGCTCTAAAATAAGCTAGGTACACGGATCAAAATCCTCTCAATTATTATCTTGTTGTGTTGTGAGTAGATTAATGTTCTTTGACTTCTTTCGAGGCAAGAGGCAACCTAACATGGACTCGAGCTTACTCTCTTGCACTACAAGATGTATCCTGTGCACATCGGCTAGCCGTGCACATGGTGTACATGTGAGATCTTCATCTTCAATCTGTAATCCAACGGACAACAGTAGCTGGGGGTTATCGCAAAATAACAGAATGGGGGAGGTGGAAGGTGTTTTCTGCAAAATGATCTGGTGGAGCTGTTGTCCGTTGGATTACAGATTGAAGGTGGAGATCTCACCATGTGCACGGCTAGCCGATGTGCACAGGATATTTCCCCTTTTAAATAACGTCGTTGATTTTTATCACAGCATTCGATCATACGTCTTATTCAAAAAAATTATGCAAATATGCAAAAATTACAAATATAAAAAAATAAGTATGCTTAAATTATATTCAATAATAAAATAAATTGTAAAAATAAATGATATTTAAAAAATATTTCTGAATAAAATGAATATATTTCTGAAAGAATGATTAAATGTTGAGATAAAAGTTAACGGCATTATTTAAAAGTTAATAGAGGTATTATTTTGAATCATATTTTTTCGGATGTGAATTAATGACTACTTCAATTACCTGTAAATAGTCCATCTAAGTTGAATCTTGAATAGACCGATGATTTTGATGTATAATTCTTGAATTGGTTTAATAATTATCCTACGCTATAAAACGATTCTAATAGAGTTTATGAGTTAACTTTAAATAATGCAACTAGATCAATTATGAGATATTGAAATGGTGTTTGTATATAAGATCAACTAACCTGGCTAGCTTCGTCGAACCAGCTCAACGAAACGAAAAAAAGGTAAGAGAGAAAGACATAGGAAAAATGGCGTCCACTGCTGTGCTAGTGCTAGCCCTACTCGTCGTCCTCCTCCTCCCGCCGATAACTCTCGCCGGCGACCTTCCTGGCTTCCGGGCTACTCTTACGCGCATCCAACCGTACTCACCCGGCACACACTCCGCAGCGGTGCGCCGTGACAGCCACCGCCTCGCTTTACTCTCCTACGCCTCCGCGGTCGGTACGGGTCGCGCGGCCGCGACGAACTCCTCGACCAGCATCCAGGCACTGGTCGAGAACGGGCCGGGAGCGTACCTCATGAACCTGTCCGTCGGCACACCGCCGTTTACCTTCCCGGCCATCGTCGACACCGGCAGCGACCTCACCTGGACGCAGTGTGCGCCGTGCACCAAATGCTTCCCACGGCCCACGCCGAACCTCTTCCAGCCGGCGAGCTCGTCCAGCTTCTCCAAGCTCTCGTGCAACAGCTCCTTCTGCCAGTCGTTGCCAACATCCTTCCGCACGTGCAACGCCACCGGCTGTGTCTACGACTACCGTTACGGCAAGGGCTACACCGACGGCTACCTCGCCGCCGAGACACTTACAGTCGGGGGCGACTCTTTCTCCAACTTCGCGTTCGGGTGCAGCACGGAGAACGGCGTAGGCAACTTATCGGGCCTCGTGGGGCTTGCCCGCAGCCCGCTGTCCCTCGTATCGCAGCTCGGCGTCGGCCGGTTCTCGTACTGCCTCCGCTCCGACATGGCCGCCGGCGCCAGCCCGATACTATTCGGCTCCTTAGCCAAAGTGACGGGAGGAAAAGTCCAGACCACGCCATTTGTCAGACACCCCGCGCTGCCAGCCTCGCCGTTCTACTACGTTAACCTCACCGGCATCACGGTCGGCTCGACGGACCTCCCAGTCACGAGCAGCACGTTCGGCTTCACGTGGACCGGCTCCGGCGGCGGCACGATCGTGGACTCCGGCACGACGTTCACGTACCTCGCCGAAGCGGGCTACGCCATGGTGAAGCAGTCCTTCCAGTCGCAGTTGGGTAACCTGACTACGGTGACCGGCGAGCGCGCCGGCGGCTTAGACCTTTGCTTCGAGGTCAACGGCGGAGACGTGGCCGTGCCGCCTAAGCTGGTGCTGCGCTTCGCGGGGGCAGCTGACTACGACGTGCCAGTGGCGAGCTACATCGGCGCGGTGGAGGTGGACTCGCAGGGCCGCCCGACCGTGGAGTGCTTGCTGCTGCTCCCGTCGAAGGACATTTCCATCGTAGGCAACGTGTTGCAGATGGACCTGCACGTACTCTACGATCTCGACGGCGAGAAGTTCTCCTTCGCGCCGGCAGATTGCGCCAAAGTTTGATCTGCAATTCTGCATCGTCCGATCTGTTGCCTACGTACTGCACCGATAAGTCGACAATTAATTTTATGCTTTTAATCTGATTGATGTATGTACTTCTTATTCTTATCACATGATTTATCGTCATCTGGGAGTTTGGTTTAATAATATAATAATGTATATATGTTCTCATCGCCATGCATGACGATCTTTTCTCCGTTCTTTGAATTATATTGATTTTTATTTTCTTCCATGGAGTTAAATGCTTGGACGTACTGTATGTACCCTTCCACGGGCCTTTTAAAGAAGGTGAGGAGCAGCGAGCAGGTAAGTTGTCTTTTTCATCGGGCTACGATTCAACGGCGTTTCCAACACGACAGAGTATAGGGAAAGGTCATTTCCAATATTATTCTACGGAAAATATTCGTAATGAAACTGAGTCTCTATATCTTTTTGCTTTCTAATAAAACTCTTGGTAACATATCTTTTATATTTTGATTTTATATTATTATTGTCTAAACCCTACTTATCAAGTCTTTTATTTTTCTCTCTCTTTTAAAAATCTTGTATCACAGGTGTTTGGGGAAAATAATTCTATCAATTGTAATTAAGCAAGACGCTCTGAAGGGGTTTCGAAGCATCTTGATCTACAGGGAGTCTGGTTTGAAGTCTCGAAGTCCTTTTCTAAGAGGTACTGAAGCCTCTGCTATGGTCGAAGAACCTCGAAGCGAAGCCCCCTCTTCAATGGACTCTCAGTTCGAAGGCGCGCTGTCACGTATGATAAGACGTTTTTTAGTTGTGTTCATACTTGAGATTACTATTTTATCTTGATGGTGCATGTCCCGTGAATAGAGTCTATTGTTACGGTTGGCAAATCAATATTTTCCTGTTGTATGTTTGCCTATAATACTCGTCCTTTCTACCGTAATATAGACCTATAATTCAGTCTAAGAGTTCACCTCGAACTAGACGTAATATTATTGTCATTTTCAGAGGCCTGAATTAGTATAATTATGACTATATTTCTAAGCTAATCCTTCGATTATTTTGAACATGTAGGTGTAATCTTCTACCCCAACAATACGGGCAAGCACTCCCTACGCTACAATTCAATGGTGTTTCCCTCTTTGAGTAACATATATACGTGGAACAACTAATGAAGTTGCAGGCTTGCAGCTCCTAGATAGATACCTAATCAATTCCATTACTTTCCTGTGTTATATATTATAAGAATATTTACTTTTTTATAAGTTAATTTTCTCTAATTTTGATTAATATTATAGTAAAATATACCCACGCCTATAATATTAATTTAGTTTTATTAAATACAGCATAAAATATATCTTAACATTATATTTATTATTAGATAATGCATATATCAATATAATTTTATTTTAACTTATTTAATTTTAACTTTAAAAATCAAACAAATTATAATATTGAAAAAGGAGGGAGTAGTAAACATGACCTAGTACACATGACGTATGCAATTGGAACGCATAGACAAATTGGAGAGCAAATTCTTGGTATGTTCATAGCTAGAGACGTCGATCCATCACAGTACGCTTTTGAAACAGAGCAAAAGTCTCTTCTGTCACTATAGCTATACCTTTAAGATTTACTATGGATATATAATTTTTTAGGTAGCGTTTGATCCCATGGATTCGTTTTAAATCGGATGTTTGCACCTCAATTTGAACGATTAAACGTGAAATAATTATAAAAATAATTGCAGAATTAGAGGATTATTCACGAGATAAATTTATTGAGTCTAATTAATCTATGATTAGCAAATATTTATTGTAGCATCACATTATCAAATCATTATGTAATTAGACTCTCATCAAATTCTTCTCATGAATAATTCATCAATTATGAATGAATTTTATAAATAGTCTATATTTAATACTCTAAAATAGTATTCAAACATCCGATGTGACGAGATTAAACTTTTGAATTAAAGAACCAACCGGGTACTTATATGATAAAGTAAAATGATTTGAAATTTTAGTTTTAGTTTAAAATAAAAATCAAATTAATTAGCTGAAGAACTTCAATCATTCACAACCACCGAATCTCCGAGCCCCCAACACTACTATTCGTCTATTCCAAAGCACAAACTCTCACCATCACATATTCAGATGAAAAGGTCAAACAAATCATTATATTTACATTCTTCAGAAACCCATCTCAGCGACACACTTTGAAAAACAATAAAAAGATCATCTTTTGACTTCCACTTGGCTACCCGTGGATGCAAATGAATGTATTGTACACTACGTACGCCATGAGGTGATACGGCATGGACGTACGTACCATGTCTGAAAATTCCAAAGTGGAGCGAACGCAACATCAAACACGCCATGAGGTGATAGAATGATGAATGGTTAGGTGCCAGAGTGCCAGGAACTCAGAATGCACGGTAGACTGGCAAAACTGTGTGCCGCAATACTTGTCTATTCGTTGGGAGGACTTAATCATCGAGAATAACAACGCATCGGTGCAAAGCAAAGCTCTTAACTATCGGTCACTCGTGCTTGCGTTTTTGAATGCAGTTAAGTTTCAATTTTAGTGACCTGGGTGAGTACCTGACTGTAGACACCGTCTACGGCCCTGTTTGGGATGGCTGCGGATTTTATAAAAAGCAGCTGCAGCTGGGATTCTGTTTGAATTGGATTCACTGAGAAGTGCTGTATTGAGAAGCCAGACCGTTTGGCAGTCCAGCTTCTTGATCAGTTCTAGGATTGTTTAGAGTGTACGAATGACTGAAATACCCATGTCTCCATTATTAGTTGTTTAAAGTAAATTTGAACATATTTTTATTACAAGATTGATGAAAATTGTTTGACATTTTTAATGATTTGACAATACTTTTTAATATTTCGTACCAAAAAAATATCCAAAATATTATTTGCCACATTGCATTACTAATTAATATTTCATAACACATTATGTAAGTGCAACAAGTTTACATGTAATCACATATGTACAACTCCAAAAATATGGCAAATGCAACACATATTTCTAACTACTTGTATGTAAGTGCTAGAATGATCCATGGTAAATTATAATCCACAAGTTTACATGTAATCAAATATGTACAACTCTAGTTCATAATGGCACCAACATCCTTGAAATTCACAACTATACTTCATTGAAAAATCACTACTGCCAATACAATAGTAAAAAGTTGCAATCTGATGCGGGCTCCTTCAAAAGAGAGCATAAAACATTTAAAAGAAGTATTTTATTCAGAAGGTGTTCAAATTCTTATATCCAAATATATGGATGTATTACTCAAGATTTCTGCTGCTGACAAAAGGTTAGCATAAATCAAACTGCATCTACAAAATGTTTTATGCTCTCTTTTCTGCTTTACAAGATTTCTGATGATGAACTACTCAAGATTTCATTCAGAAATAGTCATGTAAAACAAAGCAAGGTGAAGGCCTGAAGGCCAGTAAAGTGACAAGAAATGCAACTCACCTTTGTTCAAGCCGGCGCAGGGAAGCTTCTCTCCAGCGGTAGCTGCGCGGCTCGGCTCCGGTGATGGCTAGGGTTAGGCACAAAGCTGTGTAGATCGAGGCGGCGGCGGCGGCGGCGCTGTCCCTCGACGGCGGCGGCGGCGGCACGGACCCACGACGGCGGCAGCGGTGCGGACCCACGACGGCGGCGCGGTGCGGACCATCGACGGCGGCGACGCGGCGCAGACCCTCGACGGCGGCGGCGCAGATCCTCGACGGCGGCGGCGCCGATGTCTCCTTGTCACCAGTGAGGGCAGTAGGGAGTGGAGATGTGTGGTCGGGAGTGAAAAAATCCTAGAAGCTGCTCTTTCACGGGATTCTGCTTCAAGGTAATATTACTGTACTGATTCTCAAAATCAGCTGCACAGAATCTAATTGTTTGGGACAGCTTCTAGCTTTTTAGAAGCAGAAGCGGGCTGAGAAGTTGTCCCAAACACAGCCTACAGCTTCTCCGTGGATGCCCCATCAGGGTTTCTGGTCATCGGTTTTGAATCTTGATAGGCGCATCATCAGTTGGTGATGCACGTCTACCTATCAGAGATTGTCCTTCCTCCACAGGAGCTTCTCTTCCACTCTGCCTGCATGAGCGCCATGCTTCCCCGATTGCTTGCGCATAAAGGCCGCACACACTCCTGTAAGTAGCCATCCGTAACAGTTAGTATGACTGCATGAGTAAAACAGAACCAAGAAACGACGGTCAGGTAAGCTACGCAGTTGTCTGATTGGGGCAAATGTGCATAGAAATTACCTTTTATTTCGAAAAAATAATCGATTTTTTTGTTTGTCTCCAGATAGCTCTTTTGATTGTGATGTCTCTCTTGATAATGATATGTAGGTTAATAAATGTGAAACAATACGATAAAAATGCAATCAAATGGGGTGGGAACATGGCTGAGAACCTCTCGTCTTTGCGAAAACGGAAGACCTATCTCAGGAAGTTCGTCCTCACTCCTCAGTCCTCAGTGGCTTGCGAACCTCGGGTCCGTCAACGTGCTGCTGAACCTCGAGTGGAGGCTGTGGAGTTCCACCTTCGACTCCTTTGCCGCATCGGCCGGAACCTCGGGTCGGTCCGCGCCGCCGCGAACCGCTCGTCCTCCATCGCCCGCCACACCTCCTCAGCCTCCGCCCTCCACACCCTCGGTATTCCTCTCCTTGGACCTCTTTCCGTGCTTCTTCTACTCCTCCTCCTGCCCGTTCTTGCCCTTGGCCTCCTGCTCATCGCTGCGTGGAGAGGCCTCGTCGGTGGCGAGAAGCACATGATTATTCTTCTTGTGATTCCTCTCCTCCTTGGGCTTAGATTTCTTCGCCTTCATGGAGCCCGCGTGCTCGTCGGAGTTGGCCGGCGGCAGAGTGGCACCATGGTGGCTGCTGCGAGTGGCGGCGAGGGTATCGACTAACCAGGAGAGCCAGGATTTGTCGATCTTAATGGGCTGGAATTGTGGGCCCAGAAGCTCAGGCCCACTCAGGTCTGTCAAGATGGACCCATCTGTCAGTAGGTGGGACCCGCACGTTTATGAGCCACCCTTTCGCTGACAATTCGCTAGATACCTCTCGCTCGCCCCATGGCGAAGGCGAAGCTTTCCTCGCCGCCGCCGCCGGCGGCGGCGGATAGCCCCGGTAGCCGGAGATGGCGTCCTCATCGGCGGCGGCGTACATGGAGATGGACCGACCGAACCTAGAGGATTACCTCCCATCAGACTCGCTGCCGCAGGAATCCCTCATGAATCTGCACCTGTAATCACCCTAGTCCCTATCTCCGCGCGCCTTGGAAGTTGGAACATTGCCGAATTTAGCGCTGATTTCGAGGGTACTGTTTCTCACTTCTTCGCCGGTTCAGGCGCGATCTGCTCGACATCTCGCCGGTGCTCACCGAAGCGGCGGGCGCCATCGTCGATGTGAGTGTCTTAGCGGGTCTTAAATCTCCCCTTTTTCGTGCACTCTCGTTGTTGTTTACTTGTTTCGATGACGCTCTCATGTTATTTGATGTTGTTCTAGACTTCTAGTGAGGTGGTAAGAACAAAGAAGACGTTTTTAGGCTTTGATCTGTAAGTTTTCGCGAAATGAGAACAGTGTTTTTTTAAATAAGACTTACCCGCGTCTCATAAATAAGACGTTTTACTTTGTTGAATTATTTGAATTTTCTAAATGATTACATCGGTACCTGCGTCTCATAAATTTCGGAATTTTAGAACGATTTCGGTGACATTACGTTTAGTTTAGTTAGATTTACCATAGATTTCTTGTTTTATTGCCTCCCTGGGGGCAAACTTTGGATTGTTTGGTGGGGTAGAACTATAGTTATTTCCTTTTATATTTTTTCAACACCTTTTAAACTGTAAGCTGTATCTTAAATGTAGCAAATGATTCACATGACTTCGTGAAAAATAATATATTAACACATCGGAAAGACTGTTTTCTTGGTTTTTCTATTTATCTTTGTATGGTTACTTTTTGCGGCTTTAGGTGGTTTTGGAAAGTTTTTCTAGTCCACAAAGTTTATTTAAATTTCAAAGTGAGGTTTTCTTTTATTATCAGTAATCCAATAGTGATCATTGTTACCTTTTTAATTTGTTTAAGAATTAATCGAGTTTAGGATTAACTTTATGGAGTTTGGTAACTGAGATCTATTATCAAGGATTTCAATCTGACTTTGTCCGCATCCTTTTTAGGTGATTAGCTAAGATGTCATGACACCTAGAATCCCAGATAATGCCAGCGTGTATCAAGTGTTTAGAGCTAATTTAAGCATACTGTTGAAAGATCACTCTGTTTGTGCTTATTACTGTCAACCTTATATAATCAATGATAATTAACATAGCCCAACAGATCAATGTTCTTTTTGATGTTGTCATCTAATCCCTTCAGATGATTTTTTTCAATGCTGGACCAGGATAAAATGTTTGTCTTCATAATCTTTTGTCAATACTTCAAGCTAAGGGAGCAGTAATTCTCCCTTAGTTAAGGTGTAAAATGGGACATCATATCAACATCAACAACATCAACAAAGCCTTTTAGTCCCAAGCAAGTTGGGGTAGGCTAGAGTTGAAACCCAACAAGAAATCACCAAAAAGAGAGAGAGAGAAAGGGGAGGGGAAAAGCTTTTAAGAGCACTAAAAGGGAAAAGGCCTAATCACGGTTCGGGCACGTGGATAGCTTCTTTCTAAGCCCTTCTATCCAAACACAACTCCTTTGGGATATTCCATTCCTTCAAGTCCTTTTTTATTGCCTCCTCCCATGTCAAGTTTGGTCGCCCTCTACCTCTCTTCACATTATTGACTCGTCTTATGATACCTCTGTGCACCGGTGCCTCTGGGGGTCTCCGGTGGACATGCCCAAACCATCTCAACCGGTGTTGCATAAGCTTTTCTTCAATTGGCGCTACTCCTAGCCGATCGCGTATGTCATCGTTTCTCACTCGGTCCAATCTTGTGTGCCCACATATCCAACGCAACATACGCATCTCTGTGACACATAGTTGTTGGATATGCCGCCTCTTAGTAGGCCAACACTCAGCCCCATATAACATAGCAGGCCTAATCGCCGTCCTGTAGAACTTGCCTTTCAACTTCTGTGGCACTCTCTTGTCACATAGGACTCTCGATGCTTGACGCCATTTCATCCACCCCGCTTTGATCCTATGGCTAACATCTTCATCAATATCACCATCTCTCTGAAGCATCGATCCCAAATAACGGAAGGTGTCCTTCTTTGGTACTACTTGGCCTCCCAAGCTTACATCTCCATCCTCACTAATTGTAGTACTAAAGTCACATCTCATATACTCGGTTTTGGTCCTGCTAATTCTAAATCCTTTTGACTCTAGGGTCTGACGCCATAACTCTAGCTTTCTATTTACTCCTTCCCGGCTTTCATCTACTAGAACTACATCGTCAGCGAAAAGCATACACCAAGGAATATCTCCTTGTATATCCCTCGTGACCTCATCTATCACTAAGGCAAATAGGTAAGGGCTCAAAGCTGAACCTTGATGTAGTCCTATGTTAATCGGGAAAACATTTGTATCACCATCAGTTGTTCGGACACTAGTCACAACCTTGTCATACATGTCCTTAATGAGCGTAACATACTTTGTTGGGACTTTATGCTTATCCAATGTCCACCATATGAGATTCCTAGGTATTTTATCATAGGCCTTTTCCAAGTCGATAAAAACCATGTGCAAGTCCTTCTTCTGCTCCTTATACCGCTCCATGACCTGTCTTATTAAAAAAATTGCTTCCATGGTTGACCTTCCAGGCATGAATCCAAATTGGTTCATGGTGATATGCGTCATTCCTCTTAGGTGATGCTCAATAACTCTCTCCCAAAGCTTCATAGTGTGGCTCATGAGCTTAATCCCTCGATAGTTGGTACAACTTTGAATATCTCCCTTGTTCTTGAAGATTGGTACTAATGTACTCCTCCTCCACTCATCGGGCATCTTGTTTGATCGAAAAATATGGTTGAACAACTTGGTTAGCCAAACGATAGCAATATCCCCAAGGCATTTCCACACCTCTATTGGGATACCATCCGGACCCATCGCCTTGCCCCCTTTCATCCTCTTTAAAGCTTCTTTGACCTCTGACTCTTGGATCCTGCGTACAAAGCATCTATTTAAATCATCAAAGGAGTCATCCAATTGGGTGTCCATAGTCTCATTCTCACCATTGAAAAGATTGTCAAAATACCTCTGCCACCTCTGTTTGATGTCTTGTCCTTTCACCAAGAGTTGATCCATCTCATCTTTAATGCATTTAACTTGGTTGAGGTCCCTTGTCTTCCTTTCCCGAATCCTAGCCATCTTGTAGACATCCTTCTCCCCTTCTTTTGTACTTAGTCTTCGGTAAAGATCATCATAGGCTCGACCCTTTGCCTCACTCACAATTCGCTTAGCAGTCTTCTTTGCTACCTTATACCTCTCTATGTTGACCGCGCTCCTGTCATGGAACAAGCTCCTGTAACATTCTTTCTTCTCCTTTATTGCCTTTTCAACATCCTCGGTCCATCACCAAGTATCTTTAGGTTCACCTCTGCTCCCTTTGGTCACTCCAAACACTTCTAACGCCACCTTCCTAATACAAGTTGCCATCTTCACCCACATGTTGTTTGCATCTTTATTAATGATGTTCCTGTTCTATGTACACAAATCTTAGCATCTTTTGTATTCTCGTATGTCCATAGCCTGGTAATGATTGGAAAGTAACATACATGATTAATGAGGGGCACATGCATAGAGTCTGTAAAGGTTATGTTTGACATGCCATGTATATTTGCTTCATATATTTTTTTACCACTGTCACACTGTGCATATGCAACTTCAGTTGCGGTGTAGAATAAAGAGGCAAATGGCTGTTATGGTTATTCTTATTGATTTGATTAATGTTGTCGAGCTATTTTTCTGCTTGTGTTTACATTGAATTTGAATCATTGGTACAGGATTCATTCACACGTTGCTTTAAGTCAAATTCTCCAGAGCCATGGAATTGGAACATTTATTTATTGCCACTATGGTGCTTGGGAGTAGTGATATGATATGGAATACTCTTCCCACTGAGGTACTGGGGTCTTATGATCTGAACTTTATGTCTTTGTATTTATCTCTGGGATATTGATAATTCTTTATTTGTAAGTGTTTGTATTTATTCACTCCCTTTGACTTGATATTTTTTTGTATAAGGGTGTCCTGGGCTCCTAGCCCATCTGATCTGTACTAAATCATTGTGCCGAAGATGCAAGGAAGTAGATATTTTTACCATGCTATGAGTTTTTTTTGCCAATTGCCGCCATTGCCACTCTTCACATAATGTCATTAAGAGAATACTTCAAGACCAACTTTTCACAGGAAACTAGTTTTGATTGTGTGTGAAATGTCAGAGGAGCATTTGGGTTCCTGTACTTTTTGTGTGTGTTACTGTTTGGAGTTAATTTCTCCAGTGTCTCCTGCTTGTATTATTTTATTTTTTGTCAAATATTGAGTCATTCTCATCTGATAGCTGTACTGGTATTATGTACCAGGTCCTTAACTCTTCTAGTTGGTTGGATAGCATTCTTTGCTGCCTTTTTTCATGTGAATTTCCTATTGAAAGGGAAAAAGCTCAGAAGTAAAATAGAGGTGACTTAATTCTTCCCCAGTTCCCCATTTATGACAGTTTCTGGGTTTAGATGTGTGTATGTTTGAATGCATGCCATTTTATTTGGTGTTAGTGAATACAATTTTAAATATAATGCAGCTATATAATTATTGTCCAAAAAATGTGGCTGTGAACCTTCTACATGTGAAGAGAGTCTGGGCCCATGTGAGGACTGATTTCAGCTATGTTGCATGTTATGTGCTACTTTCACCTCTGATGCAAACCTACAAACTAGCTTCTGGGCGGTGGGCACAATAGCTGCCTGAAAAGCACCTAGTGGGTTTATACTTATCCTGTAGTCAGCATATTTTGAGTGTCTTGTATAAACCTTGTTGCTAGTGTTTTAGTTCATTCTTAAAAGTTTTTTGGATGAACTCAGGTTTTCACTCACATGTTGACTTCTTATATGTAACAATAGTTGCTGCTATTTGCGTAATTGCTTCAGCTTCTTACAAGGCACATAAGCCCAGATACAGGATTGACCCTGCTACTGTTAGGCACTTGTGCCCCTATCTTCTCTCTGCAGTATTTTCTTGGGACTTAAGATTTTTTCTTCTCACCAAAATAACCATTTTTCTTTTAGTTTGACTAACAAAAGTATTCCTTTTGTGGTGGTGTGCAGTTTCATATAATCTATTCATTTTTTTGAGTCTGCTATTATTTGTCTGTTTGCTATTTCTTGTTCACATCATGTCATAATATCATGTGACTTATTAGGCTCTTAGTTAATACAATTATTTTTATGACTTTTGCAGAGATGGCTTGTTGAAATGATGTGCAGTGTTTTTGTTGCTTCTTGGACTGGAGTGATCAAGTATCATGGACCTCGCCCAAGCACACGACCTCGTCAGGTTACCTTTTCTTTCTTTCTCTTAACTCAATGTTTGAATGGTATGTATGCTTATAATAATAACTTATAAGGACACGAGAGTAAGATGCAGCATTCATGCTTTGAGTTGGCAAACATCATAATTATTAACTTATCCTTATTTGCATGAAATCTCACCTGGGTAATATAGGAAAAGCTATCCTTTCCATCCAAAGCTTCCTCATGTCTCAAGGGTTATAGTTCCAATTTGAATGCAAACATTTGCAGAAAGTAATGTTTACAAGTTGTCTAATTTGACCCTAGTCACCATGGGACCGACCAGCCGACTAGTCATGATTAGTCATTGACCAGATGGACTACTCGAGCCTAGTCGGTCCTAGTCATCCTATATATTCCGGGACATATACATGCTATATATACCTTTATATACTATATAGTATATACCAATAAAGCAATAATCAAAACTACATTAATGACTAGTTGGTGACTTGTGAGATTTGATTTCTGCAGTTTCTAGAACTCCATATCCCTGTCCCAAACTCCATTTTTTCTGACTTGCTGCTGAAATAACAAAGAATTAAATTCAGTCCTAACTTAGCAGTAGATAACTAGAGCTAGAGCATCTTAAAGAAGCACATAATTGCTAAAACCATATCAACCAGCATGTACATAACCAAACAAGTTCAGTACATAAGCTGAGAAGCAGCCTGATAGCCACCTAAATAAGTTTAAGTTTTCAACACAAACATTCAGATTCAAATCATTCAATAGTCCAACACAAGCAGCCAGCTAACCATCTTTTTATCTAAATAAGCAAATCATCATTCAAATGGAAGCCTCTATATACATCTCTAGCTTGTGCAGGTCCATCAGCAGTATGAACAGATTCTTCATCCTCCTCCATTGCTGCTGCTCAATCAGATTCTCCCTGCTGATCTTGGTCTTCACTGTCAGCTTCTTCAAAAGTATCTTGAGCCACTGTCTTCCTTGGACACTTCCTGTTCCTAACAGAAGTATGCTTGATAGAGGCTTCTAAACCCAGTTGAGCAGGCCTATCCAAAGAAAGCAGGCAACCTGGTTGTCCCCTCCCTAATCGGATGACTAATCGTGATTAATTGACAACTAGTCGGACGATCAGAAATCTAATTTAGCTAATCGCCTTGGTACCCCTGGTTGAGTTCAAGGGACTGATTAGGATGACTAATCATGATTAATCGGACGACTTGTAATCGCTTGGTAGTTCATATATGTGTGACTGTGTCATTCCTTCATTATGTTTTACTTAATTTCTTGTTTATCCATTTATGACAACTACATTTTGTGACTCTTTTCTAAGTCTCATCAAGGTTATAGAAAACTTCCTCATCCAGTTCTACCATTTTGAAAATCAATTCTCTTTTCTTACACCACAGGTATTTGTTGCAAACCATACATCGATGATAGATTTCATTATTTTGGAGCAGATGACAGCATTTGCTGTCATTATGCAAAAACATCCTGGATGGGTTGGTCAGTTCTTGTTCTTCAAGAAACTTCTCTTCTTGCTTTACTTTATCCAGTGCTAGATTGTTGATAAATTCTCCTTCTCCCTTTGGTAGGATTTATTCAAAAGACTATCCTGGAAAGTGTGGGTTGCATCTGGTTTAATTGCAATGATCTCAAGGATCGTGAAGTAGTCGCAAAAAGGTAAGATCTTCATGTCCATTGCATTACCAACTATATAGTTCATTTTGTTAAGCAAATTCTGTCATCAGGTTACGAGATCATGTTCAACATCCAGACAACAATCCTCTTGATTTTCCCAGAAGGAACTGTAGGAAGAAATGGATAGATTCCTCTCCCTAGGGTTGGGAGGATAAAAAGGGGAGCCTTACAGGAGGGGCCCACACACACACACACTCTAACACCCCCCCGCAGTCGAAACTCCGGCGCAGCGGATGTTGAGACTGGAGCGGAACTCGGAGAAGGTGGAGGAAGGCAAGCCTTTGGTGAAGATGTCGGCGAACTGGGAGGTGGTAGGCACATGTAGGACACGGACAGCTCCCACGGCGACACGATCACGAACGAAGTGGAGGTCAATTTCCACATACTTGGTGCGTTGGTGCTGGACGGGGTTGGTGGAGAGGTAGACGGCGCTGACGTTGTCGCAGTAGACCAACGTACTCCTGGCGAGGGGGCAATGGAGCTCCCCGAGAAGCTGCCGGAGCCAGGATGCCTCGGCCACCCCATTAGCAACAGCCCGGTACTCAGCCTCGGCACTGGAGCGGGAGACAACCGGCTGCCGCTTGGATGACCAAGACACGAGGTTGCCACCAAGGAAGACGGCGTAGCCGGAGGTGGAGCGACGCGTGTCTAGGCAGCCCGCCCAGTCGGCGTCAGTGTAAACCACGAGGTCAGCAACAGGAGAACGCCGAAGGTGAAGCCCAAAGTCGAGGGAGCCACGCAGATAGCGAGAATCCGCTTCATAGCGGTAAGGTGCGGGTCCCTGGGGTCGTGCATGTGAAGGCACACCTGCTGCACCGCATAGGAGATATCCGGCCGAGTGAAAGTGAGGTACTGAAGGGCGCCAGCAATGCTTCGGTAGGCAGTGGGATCATCCACCAGTGTACCCTTTGTACCGGAAATCTTGGACTGAGCATCGACTGGAGTGGCACAGGGCTTGCAGTCAGTCATCCCTGCGCGTTGGAGGACATCCAAGGCGTACTGGCGCTGGTGAAGGAAGAGGCCATCAGGGCGGTGTTCCACTGTCACTCCCAAGAAGTGATGGAGCACACCAAGGTCCTTCATGGCAAACTCCTGCTGCAACGAGGAGACAATCCGCTGAAGTAGAGACTGGCTGGACGCAGTGAGGATAATGTCATCCACATAAAGCAGCAAGTAGGCTGAGTCAGCATCGCGGTGGAGGACAAACAAAGAAGTGTCACTCTTGGCTTCGCTGAACCCCACAGACACCAGGAAGGAGGCGAACCGACTGTACCAAGCCCGAGGAGCCTGCTTCAGACCATACAGAGACTTGTTGAGCCGGCAAACACGCTCAGGGTGAGCAGGATCCACAAAACCCGCAGGCTGGCTGCAGTACACAGTCTCCGTCAGGGTGCCATGGAGGAAGGCATTCTTCACATCAAGCTGGTGAACTGGCCAGGACCTCGAGAGAGCCAGGGAGAGCACGGTTCGAACAGTCGCAGGCTTCACCACCGGGCTGAAGGTCTCATCATAGTCAACTCCAGGGCGCTGGGTGAAACCCCGAAGGACCCAGCGAGCCTTGTAGCGATCCATCTGCCTTGCGTTTGTGTGTCCAGATCCACTTGCCGGTGACCACATTGCAGCCAGAGGGGCGAGGCACCAGGTCCCAGGTCTGATTGGCCAGAAGGGTTGCATATTCTTCCTCCATCGCGTGGCGCCAGTGAGGATCCGCCAGGGCGCCACGAACAGTGGAGGGTATGGGAGAGACTGGCGGCGCTGTAGCGGCGGAGAGGACCAGGCGGTCAACTGGACGGAGGACCCCCGCAGCCCGCCGAGTCACCATCGGGTGAGTGTGGCGGGGATCGCGGTGGAGGAGGGGCGGGTGGTACACCGGCGGCTCGGCGCGAGAGCAGGCTGGTGCAACCCCCGTCGGGCGGCGCTGGTAGACCCGAACAGGGTTGGCGTAGCGGGAAGAAGATGCTGGGGCCGCGTGTGGCGCGGCAGGTGTCGCGGGGACACGGGGCATGGCCGGGGCCGTGTCCGGGGCGGAACACGGCGCCGACGGCAACAGCGGGCCAACCCCGGGCACAAGAGGCGACAGGGATGGGGCCGCGTGCTGCACGGACGAGGACGTCGGGGCCGCGTATGGCGCGGAGGGCAACGCCGGCTGGTGAGGAGTGGCCGCACGTGGCACAGCCAGGGGCACGGGGGCCGCGGCCGGCACGACGGGCAGCTCCGCTGTCACACACGGCTCGTCAGATGGCGGGAGAGCCACCGGAACAGCCGGGGAAGTACCTGCAGAAGACAAAGGTGGCTGGACCACCGGGTCAGTAGAAAACAGGGAGTCCAACTCAAGGCTGGTGGTGGGTGTGGAGTCAACGGAGAAAGGAAAAACGGACTCAGCGAAGATGACATGTCGTGAGATAAGAACACGACGAGAGGAGAGGTCAAAGCAACGGTACCCCTTATGATCGGGGGAGTAGCCAAGAAAAGCACACAAGGTCGAGCGGGGCGCAAGCTTATGAGGAGCAGTGGCAGAAGTGTTGGGATAGCAAGCACACCCGAAAACACGAAGGTGAGTGTAGGAAGGTGGGGTACCGAACAAGGCATGGTGAGGGGTGGGAGCGCTCGTGGCCCTTAGACGGCAGGCGATTGAGCACATAAGTGGCAGTGAGGAGGCTCTCAGCCCAGAAGCGAGCGGGAGCCGAAGCCTGAAAGAGCATGGAGCGCATAACATTATTAGTGGTACGAATCATGCGCTCAGCCTTGCCATTCTGAGGGGAGGTATAGGGGCAGGACATGCGCAACTGGACTCCCTTCGAGAGGAAGAAAGCCCGGGAAGCAGAGTTGTCAAACTCACGACCATTATCACACTGGACGGCCTTGATAGTAACCCCAAATTGAGTAGATACCCAAGCAAAGAAGTGAGTGAGCGTGGGGAAGGCATCCGACTTGGACCGCAAAGGAAACGTCCATGAGTAATGAGAAAATCATCAAGAACAACCAGATAATATTTATAACCAGAGATACTCATGATCGGAGAGGTCCATAAGTCACAGTGAATAAGGTCAAACGCATGAACAGCATGCGAGGAAGAAATAGAAAAAGGTAGACGAACATGATGACCTAATTGACAGGCATGACAAATATGCTCACTAGTAGCCCTAGTACAAGGAATAGAGGAGCTACGACAAAGATGAGCCAAAATGTCGACACCGGGATGACCAAGCCGGCGGTGCCAGAGTGTGGAGGACGCTGTGGTGGCAAGGGCGGACGAAGGTGGAGCAGCGGAAGGTGGAAGACGAAGAGTGTAGAGGGGTCCGGTGCTGTCACAGCGGAGAAGAGGACGCCGGGTGGTCATATCCTTCACAGTCAAACCAAAGGAGTCAAATTCAACAGAACATGAATTATCAGTGGTGAATTGACGAATGGAAAGAAGGTTGTGAACAATGTCAGGAGCAACAAGAATGTTTTGCAAGCGAAAAGACCCATAAGGAGTCGCATCACCCACGGAGGTGACGGGAAGACAAGTGCCATTCCCAACCATGATGGAAGAAGGGTGAGATGGGTGGGGGGGGCCTGTGAGAGGAGATAATACCATCATGGGGAGTGGTGTGGAAGGAAGCACCCGAGTCGGCCACCCAATCCGTGGCGGCCGGCGGAGTCAACGCCATGGTGTTGAAAGACTGTGCGAGGGCCGACTGATCCCACCCACCGGACCACGGGCCCCACGCCCAAGCAGGCGGGACCGGCCACCCGGTGAGCATGGCCGCAGGTGGGGTAGGAGGCCGAGGAGTGAACTGTCCCGGCCACATGGAAATGCGCCCCGTCCATGGGTTGGAGAAGGATGGCCAGGGCGCACTCCCCGCGGCAGGAGCTGGTGTGATGGATGTAGGAGCCGGAGCGCGACCGGTACCACCACGGCGCCCCCCTCCCCGGCGACGACGATCGCCACCGCGATCGCCACCACCCCCCCCCCGCTAGTGGTGGAACCGGCGGTAGGAGTGCCAAGAAGGGAGGGAGACGACGACGACTGTGGGTGGGAGGCCGGCCGGATGGGGCCGGAGGCGACTAGAGCAGTCGCGGTAGTAGATGTGGGAGCGAGTCCCCGGGTCAGCTCCTCGAGCACAAGGTCATCGCGAACCTTGCGGAAGGAGGGGAACGGCACTGTCCGCGTGATCCATGTCCAGAGATGCATGTAGCTGTCCCCGAGACCGCGGAGGATGTTGAGGACAAGAGTGCGGTCCGCAACAGGCTCGCCAAGGTCACGAAGGGAATCCGCCATCCCCTTCATGCGACGGCAGTACTCCGAGATGGAGAGATCCCCCTGGACGAAGGTGCGGAAGGCAGCGTCCAACTGGAGAGCACGAGCCTCGCGGTTGCCAAGGAACTGCCCCTCGATCGCAACCCAGGCCTGCCGAGCGGTGCCACCAAGTTCCCGCGCAATGTCTTGGAGCTCGACAGTAATGGACCCAAGAATCCATGACAGCACCACGCTGTCCATGCGCCGCCACACGGACCCCTGGGCAACCACCGGAGTGTCGATGAGGACGTGGTCGTCCAGGGCATAGCGCCGGAGGGTGAGGAGCACCAGGTCGCGCCAGCGTGCGTAGGAGGACGATGAGGGATCGAGGGTGACAGGCACCAGCGCCCGATGTTTTGGACACCGGCCGCCTGGGCGTGAAGCTGTGCAGCATCCGATCGGCGGCGACAGCAGGAGCCGCGGTGGCAGTGGGGTCAACACCCTTGAGGTGATGCTCGGCCTCAGCGACATGCTGGGCAAGGGCATCAGCGGTCTGGCGAGCATTCTCCCAAGCGAGGGCGGCTGCCCGCTCATGCGCCCGAGCAGCAGCGGCAGCAGTCTTGGCAGTGGCAAGGGCGGCAGCAAGGGCAGCGTCGGCAGCCACCATATCCGTAGGGGCCAGCCAGCCCGAGGCCACGGCGGTGGGGAGGAGCGGCGGCGGCCCACCCGGGGTCGGCCAGGACAGCGCAGGGGGAAGGGGGGCAGTGCCCCCGGGCCCCGGGGGAGGCAGGCGAGGCCGGCAGCAGCAGGAGGGGGCCCCCCATGGTCGGCCAGGCGGGTGGGAGGGGGGTGGCCCTATAGGGGCCAGGGGAGGGCCGGGGGCGGCAGATCCGGCCCCCCCCGGCGTTGGGTCCGGGCGGGACAGGCGGGCCGGCGGCGAAATATGGGCCGGCGGCGGCGGATCCGGCCCCCCCGGCGTCGGGTCCGGGCGGGACAGGCGGTCCGGCGGCGAAATACGGGCCGGCGGCGGTGGATCCGGCCTCGCCGGCGGCGAGGCAGGGCGGGGGGAGCTCTGCAGCGCCGGATCGGGCCGCTCGGCGGCGGATCCGGGCGGGAGAGGGGCGCCGGCGTCGAGGAAGGGCGGGGGGAGCTCGGCGGCGCCGGATCGGGCCGCCCCGGCGGCGGATCCGGGCGGGAGAGGGGCGCCGGCGTCGAGAAAGGGCAGGGGAAGTCCGGCGGCGGCGAACCCCGGCGGGGGGAAGCCGGCGGCGGCAGATCCGGTCGGGAGAGGGGCGGATCCGGCCATGGTGGCGGAACCCAGCCCACGAAAAGGGGAGGAGGAGGAGAAGGAGAAGGTGGTGCTCGCCGGAGGAGGCCCGCCGGCCATGGAGGCGACGGCGCCGGCGCCGGCGGCAGGGAAGAAGAGGAGGGGAGGAGGAGCCTAAGGCTCTGATACCATGTAGGAAGAAATGGATAGATTCCTCTCCCTAGGGTTGGGAGGATAAAAAGGGGAGCCTTACAGGAGGGGCCCACACACTAGGGGCCCCACACACACACACACTCTAACAGGAACTTGTGTTAACAACCAGTACACTGTCATGTTCAAGAAGGTAAATTGGCAAACTCAAAATTTGTTAAAGTGACTGTATAAATAACTCCAAATATACAAGAGAGGCTTCAAGTGACATTCATTTTTAACAAGCTCAAATAGAAAACCTACCCTTACTGTACATTTAGCATAAATATATATTCTTAGACTGTATATTAGATACTAACGAACTATCTGTGTTGTGTGATTTGTGACTGATCTTCAAATAATTATGCTACATTCCAAACTTAAAAAAGAAAAGGTAAAAGCAATTATCCTTAAATTAAAAAATTGCTTGCATATATGTGAAGAGAATGCAAACCTTTCAAAAAAAAAACAGACCAGTAGTGGAGTGGAGTATTTCTAGTACTGGTATGGACAAATATAAACATCTCCCTTGTCAATCATATATAACATGGTTAAAGGATAGCAAATGCTGGAAATATGTAATCTTTTGCATGGCATGCATTTAACATTTACTGTCCTCGAACTTGATCAGACTAATCATTAGTTTTCTACTTCTCTCGTTATGTTTTTTCCAGGGTGCTTTTGAGCTTGGCTGCGCCGTATGCCCAATAGCTATCAAATATAATAAAATATTTGTTGATGCCTTCTGGAATAGTAAGAAGTGAGAAATACAATCAACCGCACAAATTTTCTTCATTCACATTTATCTTCTGTATTTCACATAATGACTTCACAAAATGTTTATCAGACAATCTTTTACAATGCACTTGATTCGGCTTATGACATCATGGGCCGTCGTGTGTGATGTTTGGTACTTGGAGCCTCAGTATCTAAAGGACGGAGAAACAACATCCAATTTGCTGAAAGGGAGCATAAAATTGGACTCTAATTCTTTTAAAATGTGTTCTTTGAAAAGGGGGAAAATGGTGTGTTCTGCCTGCTCTCAGCAGGAGCACCATTACCCATATGTATTGCTGCAGTTTTACAAAAAAAAGTCCCTAGCATCATTACATATTACACCGACAAAAAGAAACCTTGGGTCACAATATTTTTCATACTTGTTGGAATGCTTTGCACAGAGTAAGAGACATGATAGCTGCTAGAGCTGGTGTTAAGAAGGTTCCCTGGGACGGGTATGTGAAACACAACCGCCCTAGCCCCAAACATACTGAAGAGAAGTGAGTTATCCCTTCCTTTCTTCCTCCTTCCCTCCCTAAATCTGTTAGCCACTGTCCACTGAGGTGTGAATTTTAATAAGGCTTTCAATTTTCAGGCAGCGCATCTTTGCCGAATCTGTGTTGAGGAGACTAGAGGAAAGCTAAACAGATATCAATCAATTCCTGTGCCCATGGTGAGTACTTGTTTGATATCCTGAAGTGAGTCTGGGTCTCTGGGATATGTGGAAATCACAACCGCAGTTGTTTTGTTGTAAATTTGTTTGCAGCTTGACAGAATTAGCACAGAGCATGTACTTCACTAGGTTTCATGACTGGTTAAGGTTAACACATAAAAAACGTGCCCTCTCAAATGATGTATTAATAATCACCCTCTGCGTGGTGCATGACATTCTCATCGTATCATTGTATACAATATTGTGAATAATCTTGCCTGAATCCATGTTATCAATTATTACCGACATTAGTGACATAGAACATGTTCAAAAGTGGGTTAAAGCTCATTATTTGTAGGTGACTGCTTGCAAAATTATACTCTAATCCCAGTTAAACCTTGATCAGAACTCAGCTATCCTTCAATCACAATTTTCTTTTCATATGCACCCTTGCATTACAACATTCAGAGTTAAACTCAAATATACAGGTACCAATGCATGTGTCTAGAAAGTAGAAAACTATTAATCAATATCACCCGAAAATCCAAATAATGAAATCATACAATCAAATTCTGCAATCACAAAGAAAAATTCAGAGAGAAAGAAAGGAAGCATTAATCTGGCGACGACATGATGGACTAGAAGTATAGCCCACACTGCGAGTTCCTGTACTGCTGCTGGAGCGTGCCATCCCCGTTCACCTTGAACTCACAGTCCACTTTCATGTGGTGCTCCCTGGTGTCCCACAACTTCACCTGGAACCTCACCGTCGAGTTGAGCATCAGCCGCAGCGCGACGCTCCCGGCCGCCACGTCGCCGGCGAACCTCTGCCATGCCGGGTCGTTGGGCGTCGGGCCAGAGGCCGATAGCTGGCCCGTCACCGGCGTGTCGCCCTTGGGAGTCTGGTAGAACGGGTACATGACCTGGCCGGACGCGATGAGCTGGTCGCCGTAGTACACCGACCCGTACATGGAATCGTAGTGGATGCCGATCTTCTGGTTGGGGTTGTGCTCGTCGACGGAGAACCCTACCGGCAGGTTCACGGCGCCGGACTGCCGGTTGACGTTGGGGATGGAGAAGTCGGTGAGGAAGAACTTGGGCTTGTGCGGCCGGAGGCTGAGCCAGAGCACGAACAGGATGACGCCGGCGACGAGCACCAGCGTGAGCAGCACGGCGCAGAGGAAGTTGATGCACCTCACCGCCGGGCTCTGCCGGTGGTACAGCGGCAGCCGGTACGGCGGCATTGCTAGCTCGCAAGCTAGCTGCTAGCTGCTAGCTGCGCACCTGCTTTCTCAGCTTCACTTCGATGATCAGCTCGAGCTAGCTACCCTTAGCTTGTGAGCTGCTGCTGCTGCTGCTGGCTGTGGACATCACGGTGTCACATCGTCGCGACGTTTTATAGCTGCAACTGCAAGAGCGTCCGTGCATGCATGCGACGGTCTGTGAAGGCAAGTAATATTCTTGCCTTGCTATCCAAAGCCGAGATGCCAACACGTACAGTAACACGCAACATGCAGAGCTAGCAGCATGCTTTGCTGCTGCAGCCTGATTCTTCCTGGCCAGTTGAGTATTGGACTGTGCTGGAAAGCGAAACAGATTGTGTCAGAAAATCGAAGGGCAAATTCTCTCCAGCTACCCTGATTGATGGATCGATCGGTGATCGTGTGTTCGTAAAGGAAGCTTTGGGTGTAAAGGGCGCGCTGTTTAGTATATTTGTGATTTGTCCAGTTTATTCTTGGCTTCTTTGCTTAAGGTTCTTGCAGTTGCAGGCATCGGAACTGAAGAACAATTGGCGAAACTTTGCCGCCAGGTAAACGCAAAGGCGAATGCTAGCTGCAGACGGCAAAAGCATCACTTGGATAGTCGGATTCCTTACAACTCAACGCTAGTTGGACTTTCGACTGGCAGTGATTATTTTTCGAGATACACGGAGTAAGTCATACTAAACAATACTGCCCAAGTGTTTACTATAAGATTATACTGCCCAAAGTATACGGAGTCAAGCTGGGTCTCGATTTACAGTTGGAGATCGAGTCAACGCTCGGTAAAAGTCATCAATGGTGTAAAGTGTTTTCTGAAACAATTTTCCCTTGTATGCTATAGCCTCGTTGTCTAGTAGGAGGATAGCCGATCAGCCACACATGAGTGTAGTACGATGGAAATCTTAGGGAATCACTAGGGACAGGGATGACCGGGGTTATCTTAAAGTTTCGTTTAAGGAGATGATGATGCCATGGCGGATCCCTTCTTCCCCAGATCCGGACAGGCCAGATCTGGTGCGATGCCAAGGTAATACCTCGACGTCCCTCAACTTAGGGTTAGGGTTTCGGTTTTCTGATTCATTTTTGTGTGTGTTTTTCATCGATCTGAATTCCTCTTTCTCTGAGGGTTTTCTTGCCGGCTTCTGAGGGCTTGCCGCGGAGTTCTCAGTGTGTACGGTGGTGGTGTTGGGTCAAGGGTATCTGATACCATCTTTACTCTTAGCCAGTCTATACCCTAGTCTGAGCTCTGATACTATTGATGGAAAGCTTAGGGGATCACTAGGGACAGGGATGACCGGGGTTACTTTAGCGTTTCTCCTGAGGAGATGATGACGTCATGGCAGTCCATGGCGTCTTGTCCAGTGAGCGGCGGAGAGGAGTTGAGGGGAGACTTCCCGCCACTTCGACACACTTGCACAGATCGGGTGGCTTAGGTGGTGTATGGTAGAGCTCTTGGGAAAAACAAACAGCAGTCTGTTCGTGGAGCCAGGCTACCCTTTTATGTGTGTCACACGACAGGGCACATTCAACAGATTTAGTTGGGGTGCCCCCAATCAGGGTGCTAGGAGATCGGGAGATTTGTTGGCTGAGTCTGAGTTGTTAGGGAGGAGTAGGACTCAGTCTCCCTCTCTTCCCTGAGAGCTAATACTAACATAGTACTCTCGAGTTCTATAGTTGACTTTCAAAAAGAACCAAGATTCATGTAGATTCGAGTCTTCCAATAGTTAATAATTTTGCGTACTGTGTTTCGGTGGGTTATTAGAGTATCTACAATGTTAAGTACTTTTGAACTAGTACTAGATGGACATGTAAGCAAACTCATTTCTTGGAAAAATGTTATAATGTATAGTATTAGATGTGAGACCCTTTCAACATAAAAACCTATAAAAATAAACATACTCTATCCAATGAGCAACTACCAAACTAAAAAGTTGTATTATTTAATTTATAGAACTAGCATACATACACAGAACATATGTCTTATTTTAGTTTGCTTAGTACTACCCTCTCAATATATAGAACTAATATCAAACTAAAAAAATTCTCTTAGCACTACTTCTTGTTTCAACATTGTGGATGCTCTTATGTGTCTAAACCTTACAAAGCAATGAACAAGCTATGAGCCTAAACAATTAAGATTGGATGCACCCACTTTATATAGTCAAGAAGCGGGACCAACAATCATATAACTCTATCATAAGTCGATTCCCAAATATTCGGGATAGCATACCGAACCTAAGTTCTATTTCCTAATTACAAGATCATGGTACAAGTATATCTCCTTATAGCAGATATAATGATTAGTTTCCAGATAAAGATCTAATATTTCTTATCAGAATCGAACCTCTCTTCGTGAGTTGTATTGGACTTCAGTGCTAGGTTTGATCTTCTCTTGATCTAGACAGATAAACTCATCGCAGTGTATCATGGGTAATACCAATGCTCAGAAAACCCCACCTGCTTTTTGTTTTTATTTCCTTCTACCTATAATTCAAGGACTACGATTTCCATTAAGCACAAGTAGGAATACAGTCCATTTATATTACTAAATGGGTGTCCGTATTGTAAAGGTAAAAAATTTACAACATTAAAAGAATAATATGCAAATAGATATGAGCGAAGCTAAAGTTGAAGGGTTTATGTTTGTTGTGATTGATTGTGATGACAGAGTTATTGAGTTGCATGCACCAACCAGTTCAACCCAAAAGCTTAAGCTGATGAGGAAAGGTGGACAATTCACTTCATATTCCAACACTCCCCCTCACGCGAGACTCGGTCAGGTCTCTAGCGTGGAATAGAAGTGGTCGAACTCAAGACCTCTCGCTCTGATACCATATTGAGTTACATGCATCAATTAGTTCAATCCAAAAGCTTAAGCTGATGAGTAAAGGTAGGTAATTCACTTTATATTCCAACAAGAGTCACCACCATTAATTTCTTTTAAAATAGTATAGATAGAAAATATCATGAGCTTTTCAAGGAAGAACTTGAACTTGTCCGAGCCGTGTAAACTTGAGGAAGAAGAGTAGCAAGAGCTCGGTCTTTTCATTAAAGAAGAGTTAAGAGTAAATTAAGGTGGTCACATCAAGGAGACAAAACAATGAAGAACAACTTATTCCCATGCATGAGATTTGGCTTGTTGTTAAAAAAACAAACAGCATTAATACGGCTTATGAAGATGTAGAACTCTACGAATCAGTTAACCAAAGCACAGTTCTTCCTGATCTCTCCTGCAGATCCTGTCAGAACTCCAGCCCTGCCCATCCTCACCATGGACACCCCAAATCTCTGCACGAAATCCTGCGTGCTCGAACCCTGCAGGGAGTACACGAGTGCTCCTGCTTCCTGGTCCTGGAGCAGCGCCTGGTCGGAGTGGAAGAGCCCCTTCCTGCTGACCACCAGCTTGTAGTAGTCGGTGTCGAACGACGTCGAGCTGCCCGGCACCATCTCGACGGTCGTCGCGTTGTCGAACTGCGGCGGGCACCTGGCGCGGAGGGCGGCGGCGTAGCTCGGGTCGAGGCTCGGGTCGGCGTCGCCGTTGCCGGTGAAGTTGTAGAGCCTCTTGGCGAACGAGGCGCAGTGTGAGTTGCCTATGGCGTGAGCACCTGAAACGGCGAAGTGTCGACATCAACTTACGCTTCCAGAAACTGTCCGGGATAATGATATCTTAATGAAGATACGACTGGTAATTGAGTTCTTAATTTAAGGCAGAAAATTCTACACCGTCCAGAAATGCTAAAAGAACATGTTTTGTAAGGAATCAGTGAGCAACTTTGCACAGAAAGTCAGAAATGTCTGTATTAAGCTTCGATTATTCAGTCATTTTGACCCGACTATTCTGACACGGTGTGTTGCACCTGCACATAGATTCAGCGCTTGGATTAGAGGGGTGTCCATGGTACCTGACAAGATGGCAAGGTCCTTCACGTTCAGGCCCTTGGATGCAAACTGCTCCTTGAGCTTGGCGAAGTCAGCGAAAGAAGACGGCAGGTTGGCCACGGCCTCCACCGCCGACGACACGCGGCCGTCGCGCCGCCCCGTCTGAACCTCCCACAAGCTCGCGCCACCCGTGTTCCCGGCCGTCGCCTGGAACCACGCAACAACATGATGCGTGACGAGAGGTGATGGTTAGGCTGCATTGCTCCAGTAAAAACAGAGGAAACGAAACGAGCGGAATATGCATGCAGTTGTAGTAGTAGTAAGAGAAGATGAGCCTGACCAAGGAGACAGCGTCTCTGGCTACCACGCGAGGATGTCGGCGCAGGACACGACGCCGGGGCACTGCGACTCCAGCGCCGCCTTGGCGGCGTCGATGACGTAGAAGCCGTCGAGGCTCTGGTTCGGCATCGCGTCCTTCTCCGCCGGCCCGCTCGTCGTCGTGGTGTTGAGCAGCACCGATCCGTCACACCCCTGCAGCCAGTAACGCAAGTTCAGTTCAGCTCAGGTCAGTACCGCATGCCCATTAATTGCAGCTAGCTAGCAGTCAACAACCGTCGTGATCTTCTACAGCTCACAGAAGCTGATCGATTTGATCTGTTCGTTGCTTAATTTGTCGTCAGATCGAGCTTAATGATCCATCACCCAGTGACGAAAAAAATTACCCTGACGAAGCAGTCGTGGAAGTGGAGCCTGAGCAATGGCGCCGTGACGGTCGGGTCGCGGGAGAAGTAGCCCTCGACGGTCGCGCGCACGATGGACTCGGCGGCCGGGCACGACTGCCTGTAGTGACCGACCTCCAGAAGAGACGGGCAGTTGGCGTCGCCGGCGATCGGCGAGGACAGCGCGAGCACGACGACGCTGAGCGCCAGGAGCTTCGCGAGCAGCTGCATGGTCGTCGTCGTCGTCGTCACTGGTCAGAGATGGTCAGATACGCCGGGGAGAAGAGAACGAAACCAACTACTAGTCGATCTCTTCCTCCCTTCGATGTGATATGCCTGCGACGCGATGCAGGGCCATTTATAAGTTCTTGATTCAACTTATTATTATAATAAATAGTAATTTAGTTTGTTGATTAAAAGTTTAAACAAACACTGCAACTTAATCTAATAATTAATCATGTGAAATTTTACCTTTTCTAATTTATTACTCTAGAAAGAAACAAAAATATATTATACTTTTTATAATTTACTTACTTTTTTAAGAAGCAGCGAGAGATTTCTGATGTATTAAAGGAGAAGAAAATGGTATCCCGAAAAAAAAAAACAGCACTACAAACATCACAGAACAATCAAAAGATATCTCTACTAAAGGCCAATAACATTAGGATTAGGAGAGCCAACACTTTCACTTGTCCCCTTAACTTCCGTTAATATCAAATTTCTACTGTTAGGTTAGGCTATTTATAGTGGTGGATTTTATAACACTATTTCTAGAATGTCATATTAGCTTTATAACTGAATGAAGTACTCTCTCAGTGGAGAGTTTTATTTCACTATTTCCTAGGCTAATCAGTGTAATTAAATGCAACTAGCTCTCATGAAATACTCTCTTTCTGATAAAACGATTTGGCTCTCAATAGTGTTTCATTTCGTTTTATCCATCTTGAAAACGGGTTAACACGGTGATGACACTCCTTCCTTCTCTTTCCTCATTAATGAATGTCATACCAACAAAAAATCTGATGTGACATGATAATTAATATCATGAAACACTCATGAAACACCGTTGCGAATAGTCTTACGCAAAAAAAACTTTTGAGGCTAAAACGGAAACTCTTTGGGAAATAAACTATTGCAGTTCGTGCTAAAATCATTAATTACACTTCCGGTGAATGCATGCATGCAATTGGAGGAGGCTTTGACTTTCACCAAGTATGGAACTGCCAGATTCCCGTGACGAGGATAAATCTGGCTGCAACCACCAACGCACATGCATCAATGGATCAATGTTTTTATAAAACCATTTCGCACGATCGATTCACTCAATTTCACACCCCTAAAATCCATTATACTTCCGTTTAATGCCGTAAACACGGATCATTTATATCTAACACATCAATTTGACAAAATCCGACTGCTAGCTACTTTACTTTAGGGCATGTACAACAGTAATATTGGAACCGTTTTTAAACTAAACAGTTTGCAAAAAAAACATTTCACAGCAATAAATAATGAGAGATCGTTTCTCGGTGAAAAGACGGCAATAGTTCAAGCTCTCATACATATTTAAGTATATATAAGTCATGGAACTACTGTTTATGAGTTGTACTTGTTAACTATTTAGTTGTCTTATAAATTTTAAGGATCTACGGACAATAATTATCTATACAACTTGTGTTAAAATTTTAGAAATCTACTGACAATAATTATCTATACAGTTGTCCGTGCCTTTACACTCCGACGACCAAATTAGTGGGGATTTTTTTTCCTAGGCTACCAAACTCAAGGATGCAGGCCACTGTAATTAAAAGCAATATTATTTAACTATTTTTTGTCCTCGTTTTCTCGATCGATCGATCGATGCCTTGCTATTTATCCCCATCATCGTCTCGTTTTCTTCGTCAACTCAACCGTGCATCTTATCTGGAGTTCACGATATGATATGATGAAAAAAAATGGCATGCGTGTTAAGACAAAAGCTGCATCGTGTCGTTGTACCTGCTTTAGCATGCAAGCATTAATATATTAAAAAAAAGTGGAGTGATTCGGTTTGTACGTAGGGGAAGTATCCTGTGCACATCGGCTAGCCGTGCACATGGTGCACATGTGAGATCTCCACCTTCAATCTGTAATCCAACGGACAACAGTAGCTGGGGGTTATCGCAAAATAACAGAATGGGAGAGGTGGGAGGTGTTTTCCTGCAAAATGATCTGGTGAAGTTATTGTCCGTTGGATTACAGATGAAGGTGGAGATCTCACATGTGCACTATGTGCACGGCTAGCCGATGTGCACAGGATATTTCCCCTTGTACGTATATGATACGTAGACGGTAGAAGTGCTCTTCTTTACTCTGTTTTAGACATCGCTCGCTGAAGTTTTTCAATTTATATATTTTATATTACTTGTAAATTATATATTGGTAAAAAATTTAAAAATAACCACTTAAAAAGTATTTTTAATGACATATTTACTAATATTTATGCCTCGGAAATTCTATTATATTGTTATTATATTGTGAGGCTTTAAACGACAAATATTACTTATATCGTCTGTTTGAGAATGGATGGACGATGTAGTATTTAACAAGGAACAAGTCTAAGTAACCCCATGTATTGCTAATTGATTATTTAACTCTTAAAGTAATAAATTAGGTGTTGAACCCCTAACCTTTTAAATACCGTTTACTTAACCTTCTAGAGTGGTTTTGTAATGTGGTTTTGTCAGTATTAGCGTACCCGTTAGTTACATGCGCCTGCATCAAAAACTAATAGATACACCCTTGGATTTTTCATTCACTCCGTTAATGTCTCCTCATTCACTTTGGCTTTCCTCCACATTGGACAAGATTGTGTTGCATCCTATTTGTATCATGTATAAATAGCTTGTGTCTCATAAATTCTATTGTGAGACCTGAAATGGCAAATGAGGTAATAGGTACGAAAGCCTACATAACTTGCTATCTATTGTTATCTAGTGTGGCACACCAACAATACAAAATTATTTTATAAAACCACTTTAGAGGTTAAGTAATAATATTTAAAAGATTAGGGGGTTAAACGTTACGTAGACTTATTCCATTTAACAATAGTTTTTGTAAACCTAAGGGTTAATCAGACTTTAGTATGAGAATTATATAGTTCTAGTTGCATTGTCACATGCATGGGTGATCAAAAATTCCAAATTAACACCCAAGCAACATGCCAATGGCCACATGAAGAGTGGATTGATATGCTTTTGTATACGTGTGTGTGTGTATATAGACACACACGTACGCAACTGCACGATGTTTAGCAATAATAACCGATTTTGTATCACAAGGGTAACGTAAATTGAACCTAATGCAAACTAATTAAAGATATTCCTAGTTGTCCACATGATAATCAGAATTTCAGAGTTAGCCAAAATACAAATACACACCCATTGTTTTGTAAGTAGTATATATATATATGATGTTTAGCAACATAACCGAATTAACGCATCATATATAATGATTGAATAATGTTATGCGAATACTAGTACATATATTCCAAGGTGTGTCACATGCATTGACATCCAAAACTTCAAAGTTAACACCTTAGCTTCATACACCATGTGGTGGCCACATGAAGAGTACGTGGAGTCCGGCCTTATTATCTGTCTTGTAAGTATACGTACGATGATGCTTAATTGGCACCCGAGATTATATTTCTGTACCCTAAGGGTTATATTAGCTGAATTTTATGCGAAATAGAATTCCTAGTTACCACATGCATGCATTGACGATCTAAATTTCAGATATATATATTAACCTATAAAACACCCTGTGGCCACATGCATAAATAGTACTATGCATGATCCAATTAAACCTAAGGGTTGATTATACTTTTTTTTGAAAGATCAGCTAAATCTTAATTATATATGTGTGCTTGTTTTTCTCATTAAAATCGGTACAATAAAGATTATTATATTTATATGTGTCACGGATGGCACTAGCTAGTGTCATTTGTGATGGGTCGAATATTACATATTGTTACAAAATAATGTCATCTTTGGACGGTCATTTATTTAAACCATGCATCAGAGATATTATCATCATCTCAGAGCTCGCTATTATCTATCACAGATGACATGCATGCCATATGAGAATAACAGTTCTCCGGCTATTCACAGTGGGGGTTTCGTTGGGTGTTTCGTGGTATTAAATATCATACCACATCAGATTTTCTACTGACATGTCATTCAATTAATGAGGGAAGAGAAGGAAGTAGTGTCATCACTATGACATAGTGCTAACTTGTTTCCAAACGGATGAAACGAAATGAAACACCCACTAAGAGCCAAATCGTTTTATCAGAGAAAAGATATTTCATGAGAGTTAGCTGCATTTAATTACACTAGTTAGCCTAGGAAATAGTGAAAATGAAACTCTCCACTGAGAGAGGGTATTTCATTCAGTTGTAAAACTGACGTGACATTCTAGGAAACAGTGCTATGAAACCCACCATTGTGAATAGCCTAGCAGGGATAAGATTGGCCTGAGAGGGAGTATTTCATTCAGTTGCAAAAATGACGTAGACTTTTAAAAAATAGGTTATGAAACTCACCACCGTGAATACTTAACATAGTGAGAATACCTTATAGGTGCCGATTTTAGATAAGCTGATCTGACACATGTACAAACGTGGCCTATTAAGTGTTTCCTTTGCTAGTGACTTTAGGGTGTAAATTGAAGTACGTCCAAGTTGCACTACTAGCTAACTGACACATGAATTTACGATCAAATTAATCTCAAAAAATTAACCCCTAAATACCCTATGGTCACATGAAGAGTGGAGTGATCCGTTTTGCAGGTACAACAACAGCAACAATTTTCTATAAGGGACAAATTAAATATAGTTTAGGATGCTTTGTAGAATAATATAATAGGCTGGATTCCAGCTAGAATGACCCCTGGCAGCATCATATAGAGATGGTTTGTGATCACAACACAGCTTAGGAGAATACATATATTATTCCTAGTCCACATGCATGCATGCATACATCTATGATCAAACTTCCAAATTATTAACCCCTGCATACACAGCGAAAAATGCTGGAAATTAAACGGGCATTGCGCAATACCAAATTGGTGGTGAAAAAGTAAGTTTGCCACGTTTAGAATTTGAACTTCAAATTAAATGAACTAATTGAATGTTGATGAATTATTGTGGTCCTGTATCTTATAGAATACTAAGGGCACTCCTAACCCCCTCGCAGAGATATTTTTATATTAATTATATTGTCATGTTAGCTAAAACCACTGATATGGTAATGATTATTTCTTAGGGTGAGAGAGATAAACAGTGTCTCATACAATAAACTAGGTTATCAAGGAAACAAGGGTTAGTTGGATTAATGTCATTACAATTTTGTGACTTTAGAGAAATGTCATTACAATTCACGTATTTTGATCTATGTCATTACAATTTCAAAGAAAACTCCGAACTATATCATTACAATATTAAATAACTCCGAAATATGCTATTACAAGTTCAAAGAAATCTAGAATATTAGAAGATTAAGCTGAAATTGTAATGGCACAAATCAAAATATGTGAATTGTAATGGTATTTCTTTAAACTCACAAAATTATAATAACATGGATCTAATTCCCAAGAAAAAATAAGAGTATTTAGAGAGAAAAGAGAGAGTATGCACAATGATTGGATAAAAAATATTTTAAAGAAACTATTGAAGAAGTATACAGAAAAAAGAGCAAAACATTCCTATACACTATGTGTTAGACTGTCCTAAATGACGTGATTTCTAAAAAAACATTTATTGACATTTCTTATAGAACCCTTTTTAAAAAAACAATTTTCTAATATTTAATTAATTCGTTCGTGCTCTTGAGTAATTGCTATAAGCTCATTTCAGCAGCCATCACGGTCGATTCACACAAGCATTGCATTGTTAGCCAGTGAGGCCCAGCTTCTAGCAGCTAGCTCGCACTTTCTTCGTTTGGGCTGACTTCGTTGTCCTTGAATGTTACCCCTTTTGGACTGACGTCCACTGATCGAAACGAACATGGAAGCCAGCTGCTAGCTAGGAGAGCTAGAGCTGAGGGTGCATGCATGTCGTTGACCGCCGAGAGCGCGTGGCCGCCACGTGCACGCTTCCGTTTCAGACAAGCCAATGGCCTCGCTTAATCACGGCAGAGTGCATAAAAAAATCGAGTGTGTAGACTCTTCTGGAATTCACGGCAGCATCCGTTCTTTAACTTTAACTCTGCAGAGTCGTCGTCGTCGCGGATGCCGATTGCCGTTCCGTTCCGAGCATTAACTCTAGCTAGCTAGCTAATCCCAATGCATAGACAGCTGCTTGAGCTCAAAGCCTAGCTTAACCCGAATTGTTATTATTATACATAAATAAGCTTAATGAAATAGATTCCGAGTTAAGGTGGTGTTTGGTTTCATGACTAAAGTTTAGTCTGGTCACATCATATGTTTAGACATTAATTTAAAAGACTAAACGTGAACTGATTATAAAAAATTGCAGAATGGGACGATTATTCGCGAGACAAATTTTTTAAGCCTAATTAATCCATAATTAGAAAATGTTTACTGCAGCATCATATTGTCAAATCATGGTGTAATTAGGCTCATTAAATCGTCTTATAAATAATCCACTGATTATGAATGAGTTTTGTAAATATCTACATTTAATACTTCAAAATAGTATCTAAATATTTGATGTGACGAGATTAAATTTTAGACTAGAGGAAACAAACACCCCTTTAGCTTGAGCTAAAAGCCTAGCTTAACTCGAATTGTTATTATTATATATAAATAAGCTTAAAGAAATAGATTCCGAGTTAGCTTGAGCTAAAAGACTAGCTTAACTCGAATTGTTATTATTACGAGTTAGATCAAGCAACCACGCACTGCACGAGTTGGAACTTTGAAGCTTGGTTTCTCGATCGATCCACCCACGGAAAGCTAACAGTCTGACATATATCTCAGGATATAAAGGGAATGAGTGAGCCGGACTACACTTAATTAGCTAGGGTGGTACACATGAAAATTTTGTAGCTCTTGAATATCCGTACGTGTATATATATGCACATAGATCAGAGCTTGTTGCCGACACCGACAGGGCCTGCAGGCGATTGGATCGATCGGAGACGGTCGACCTGTTCTAACATATCATGGTCATGGCCATGGCAAACTTACAATATAATCTAGCCGATGGGACGTCGTACCAAAGACATACCAATGCAATTTGGATAGCTACACTTGTACAGTGTTGCAAGTACACAGTCGCCGTACAACTTTTGTCGTAGTTTAAAACTACACCTGAAGACTATCTCTTGGTCAAGACAGAACACACACGTACGGTGCCAGCCCGGCCGGTACGTGTGCGACAGTTGGAGAATGCATGGAGAGATCGAGTGGCACGAAGTCTTCTCTGTCAAGACGGCGACGGCGACAACCCAGCTGAGAAAACAATCTGTTTGGTTGTTGGTCAGATCGATCCGCACCTGACCTGAGTGTAGCTCTCTGAAAAACCGCGAATTTATTCGTAAACTAATCCAAAGCTAGCTAGGCGCGTGGCGGACACGCACACGATCGAGCGGAGATCACAGTTCACAGCCAGACGGATCACGGTCCTCGCCCACCCTAGCCTGGGGTGATGAACCAAGTACCAGCTGTGGCTGATCAAACAGCATGCATCTATCGCATTTTTTTTTGTAATGCCATGTTCTAAGGTGTTGAGATCAGATGAGATGAGTCGACGATCTTCCTCTTAGCTTAGATGAAACAGTTTAGGACTTCCAGATAATAATCCTCTGAAAAGTGTGGCCAGCAAGCTAGCTGCTGGTTCATCTGCATCCTGCTGCGATGTCATTGACTGATTTTTTGTCTCATTGCTCACATTACCATCTGCTGCTAGCTACGGTTTTTTTCTTCCGAGACTACACGGCATTATTGTTCCATCGATTACTATGTGCTAGCTGTGCTACAAACCGCTGCTGCTGCAGTGTGCTACAAAAAGGTGTACGTGTGACTTGCTGTATAGCTATCTCTTCTTGTGTAAAAGTTGATCGATACTGTTTAGTTTGATTTTTACCGCCTTTTTCAAAAAGCCAAGTTAGTGATTTACCACTTGCAAATTAAAGGGCCTTCTGTCAAGTCGATCTAGCTGTCGATCGATGGCAGAGAAGGAGATGTGTGTGCTAGTTTTATTTATTTTTTCCAAGGTGACCGACGTGTACGACATTTGACATTTTAGAAGCGTATTACGTAACTGCGAGATGAGCTTTCTTCAAGTCAACTATGCATGACATGTAGGATCGGATCCAAGAGCTAGCTAGCAGCATTATATATTCTATTGCCTCGCGATGCAACCACGATTTTCTTTGTAATTTTTCCAGCTGCGTACTGATATATAAGTCGTAACATATATACTGAAAAAATAATTATTAACGCTGCAGCGCAGATCCATATGGATTAATTGCAGGTTTATAAAAAAAAGGAGCATTGACATTGGTGAGAAGGACGTAAAAGAAACGGCGACACAAGAACAGTGTCATGTTAATTTTAGTTAATATATGTTAAGTTGCTCCTTAGCTTCAATAAGACTATAGGATATTAATATTTTTCAGACTATATAACTGCAGGCGTAATGATGATCTATCACTGCAGCTTAATCTGCCGACATGAAACTATTGAATAACACGTACAGTGGCTCCTTATTAATTAAACCTCCGAAAGGAAACATCTATCTAGGTCAAGCTAGCTAAGCCTCGGCATGCGCGCTTCCAAATCTAATCTATCTTTAAATTTCATGAAAAGTTTAGTTTCGCGCGAGCATATATACTACACGACATGCATGTACGTACGTTCGTACGTAAATTTGCGGCTCATATCGCTTTCCTAGAACTTGCTCCAAGAACAAGCGAAGCTAGCATGCATGCATCAGGCATGAGGCATTCAGGCTGCTGGTATAAATACGTACACCACCTCCATACTCTTCATCACCCTCCACTGCAAGTGATCAAGAAACCCAAACAAAATCGCCTCCGAAGTTTGCACGCGTCAACGCATCATCTCCTTCTTCGATCTTCTTCTCAATAATCTCTCTGACGATCCTTTAGTTGCAGATATAGCAGTGTAGTCTGTAGTGTGCGGTGTGCTCGTCTGCTCGAGCAGAGCTTGCTATCGTGAGCTCGGTCTGAGCCTTGAGTTCAGGTTTTTTTTTGGCTTTTGCTTTTGCCATGGGTAACTGCAACTGCTTCGAGCGGGAGCGGGTGAGGGTGACGGCGTGGGGAGGCGAGGACGGCCAAGACGACGAGAAGAACGACGGCGAGGGCGGCATTAACGGTTCGGCGCCGGCAACGACGACGACGCGCCTGAAGATCCGGATGACCAAGGGCCAGCTGCGGCGGCTGCTGGACGGCGCCGGGAGGGGGTCAGCCGTCGAAGACGTCGTCGCGGAGATCATGAGCATGGGCGACGTGCACGTCGAGCCCGTGGAGGCGGAGATCCACCGGCCACCGCCCTGCAAGCTGGGCACGATACAGGAAGACGACTTGGACGAGTACTACCAGTAGCCAAGGAAGGAAGGAGATGGAGTGAGAGAGATCATGCATGCTCTCCGTATGTGTATTTTGGATCTTGAATTAACTTTTGTAGAAATTAGGGATATGTAAATATATACAC